>JANPWX010000699.1:3856227-3982677 GCA_024734555.1 Trochalopteron elliotii | reverse complement strand
GTCGGGGCGGGGTGCCGGGGAGCCCGGCGCGGGGTTACCCCCCGAGGAGACCGCCGAGCTCTTTTTACCCTCTTTGTTTGCTTGTTCCCGGAGAGGGTTTTATTCTTCCCTTTGTTTCTCCCTCCTTTTCTTCTCCCCCCACCCCTTCATCGCTCCCTTGCCTGGTTTGTTTCCTTGATCATCTTGCCTTCCCCCTCCCTTTTATGAGGGTGAGAAATCGCACGCACTTAACCTTAAAATCTGCGGCGAGCGAGGACGCAGCCCGCCGGCTGCCCGTTCCCATTACTGCCGGTACCTGCCGCATCTCCGCTCGTCCCCTGCCCCTGGACGTGCCTCTTGCCCGGAGCGCCCCTCGGTTGCCCTCCAGCTGGGGCGGGCAGGGGACCGCCCTCGCCGCCGCGTCGGAGAGGAGAGGGGCAAAGCAGCCCAAAGCATCCCCCGAGCCGGGTGCCACGGTCTGGGTCCCCCGAGGGGGGTAGAAAGCACAGCGTGGAAACCTGTGAGCAGGTTAGTCTAGAAGCTTCTCCCTCCATGACCTGCTCCTTGCCCACCTGCCTGGACCCGTCCGGAGAACTTGGGGGCGGGGGACACATCTTGCCACTGCCTTGGCATTGGGTTGGCAAGGATGCTGAAGGCCCCGTGGGTCCTGAGCCACCCAGCCCTGCTCCACAGCCTTCTCATACAGCCATGCATTGTCTCCCCTTCCTGGGTGGGCAGCACGGGGAAGGCCCCAGCAGGTTTGGGTTAGGTGGTGAGGACTTAATCCAATTGCAATCATACTTGGTTGGTAGTGCCATTGCTCTTGCCAGGTCTCCAGTAAAACTTACTGTTGCTTGCCATCTTCCCTAGCTCTCTGCATTTCATCCTGAAATGGTGTTTTTGACTGTGACTATATTTTTTGGGGGGAGGGGGTGGCTGGGTTGGGGTGGGCAGGGAGGGGGGAGTGTTTGTCATTTTTTACATCACTTTGCACTGAGCACAATGAATAGATCAGTCTGCCCAAGGCTTTTTGTTTCTGTCATAAGTGATCAATAATCATCTGGTGGTAAGATGATCTTATTACAGAAAAAGCCAAAGTGCACGCTGAGAACAGCTGAAATACAAGGTCAATAACTCTTGGGTTATCAACAGTAAACCTGCTTTGCATATTTGAAGATGACGTATTTCTTTCAAAGTAAAGGCAACTTCAAGCCTTTGAGCTTTATTTTCAGTGCAAAACAGTGAACATAAAAAAACAAGCCTTGCTTCAGAGTAGTCTTCTCATCCTTAAACATCCCTGGACCCCATTTAATCTTTCTCTTAAGTGAAGGTGGACGGGAATTGCAGTCCTCTTAGGTAAGAAGAGTTTTTGTAGCCCCCAATACAAAGGTTGGTTTGTTCCTCGTGCCCAGCAACTGCTACAGGCTTTCCAGACACAAAAGAAAGGCGTAGTCTGTGGCCTGAAGATCGTGCATGCTAAAAAGGCAGTCAGCTGGAGGGTATCACAGATCAACAACTAGCTCCGCCGCCGCCGCCTGGTAACTGGCTTCATTCCGGGAAATGTGACAGTTCAGTGAGACCAGTCATTTGTGCCGAAGTGCCGGTGGCTCCGAGAGGACTGCCCCAACCTTCGGGTCAAGCCTGGGGTATGAGGAGCCGGGGCTGCGAGAGAGGGAGCCTGGACAGGAGGAAGCACTGGGGCCAGGTGAGGCAACCTTTCCAGAGAAGGCATTGGATTACAGCACCGAAGCAGGGGAATGAAATATGAAAAGGGAGCAGGGGAGATAATCAGCAGGGGAAGAGGTTATGCGGGGACTCAGAGCCTAACATAAAAAGCTTGAAGTAATGAGTTTAATCTACGAAGTCTAGTTCTTAAATTGTATGTGCTTGCCAATTAGCTAACCATTCTGCAAATCAGAATGGAATTCAGATTGTATCTTGGTAAATGTATTGACTCTGAAGAGTGCTGCAAGGAGAAAAAAATAATTTTCTCCTCCTTCCCCTACTGTGGGCTTTAAATATGAACAAAAATCAGATCTGAGAACTGGGGAACCTTTTAATATACTTACTTTTCTGAGTTCATATTCTATCTAGCCTAGACTACCACAGTTAAAATCAAAAAGTCCTATGGTAATATGACTTCAGGGGGCCAAATTCAGAGCAGCTGAAGGGCTTTTTACCAGTGAATATTGCCGTGCATTGTGAGGAGGGGTCACCATCAGTCACAGAATGGATTAAAGTGCAGGAGATGTAAGGCTGTTTCCTTGCAGGGAGAAAAGCACTTACAGTGTATTGAGGCAACCCATGGCCCTCTTGGGCTCCTCTAATAAACACTTAAACATTGCATATGTATAAAAAAGAGTTGCAGCATAACGTTTATTCTCCTGTAGTAAAGAATGTGTTCATGTATGTATTAGTTTGTGTGTCATAACAGCTTTCAAAATGGCTGAATGATATTGATTCAACTAAAAATACTATGAGAAAATAGCTAAAATTAGTTTGAATTTCAGTTTAAGAGAATAATAAAAATAATGTCAGTTTTACATCACTGGACAGCTAGCTGCAGTAATTCATAGGAGCTAACAGAAGCCTTCATAAAGCTATTGTTTTACCCAGATTTTACTGGTATGGACTTAGAAAAAGTAGGCATGAGTCAATGCCAGAAACTGCCACCAAGATCAGCACCCTGAGCAAGAATATTTACAGCTGTGTTTCAGAGTCTGGGAATGTTTGCTTTAGATGGCTGGCAGTACTGTGCTTTATACTGCAGAGGATCAAAAATTCATTATGTTTGATTGGTAACACAGGGATGTAATAATACAGTGTTTCTCATTTTCTTGGAGAAGTGTTATCTAATTTGTGCTAAATTTTGCAGTTATGCTCCACATTGAGATGGATCAGAGGTGTATGGTTGGGAGATGTGTAGCTGGGTTTTCTAGCAGGGAATCTGACTTGCACTGATGCATATGCATTTTATTGTACTAGCCTCCTGTGATATTGCCTGCACATGCTGATGAAATAATCTGCCTGAGAGCTGTTAGAATTTGTATGGAAGGAACTGGTTTGTTTATATGTAGATCAGTTATTACTGCAAAGATAAATGCATGCGTGGAAAATTGTTACCACAGATGGATGCTGGCTTCTGAAAACTGGGCCTCTGTAAGATAAACTTCATGTATCATGTCAGAGAAATAAGTAAGATGGGAGCAAAACCACTACTGTGTTTTTTTATTACGTTCTGTTTATGCCAGTCAGTATAATATACATTGCAAGAACCTGATACTATGCTTGCCATGAAAAGGCTTGGGATTTTGTCAGTGTCAAATCAGACCCTCACCCACATTCTCACTGTTTGCCTGACAATCATTATAAGAAATACCGTGGTAAAATTTCCTTGCAGATACATTTTGTAAATTACGTAATATGTATTGGTAATTGCTGTATGTTTTGCTTGTATTCTAATGTTTCTTTTCACCTCTTGAAAATGACTGCATACAAATAGCACCTCTTAGTTGTTTTTTTTCACTTCCCTATCTCTATTTAGAATTCTATCTATTTAATTGAGTGACAAATGTTCTTCTGGAAACCTCAGAAAAGACAGATAGGATAATGGGAGCATGAGCTGTCCTCTCTTCTCAACTGGGCATTAGCAGACCAGGATTCAGCTTTGAGTCCCATGTCTTAGCATTCTGAAGGCTCACCAGTTCTTGTTCCTGCTTTCAGTCCTCTGGATTTGGACTACCTTGAGGCATTACAGAAACCCTGTGCAGGACAGAAGCATTTAAAAAGTCAGTCCTTCTTCTGACAGAGCTTCCTGGTCCTGACTGGCTTCTTGGAGCACTGATTCACATTGGTTCACATGTCTGCATGCAAATCAGGTGTCCTCTGGGGACAGTGTTGGATGGTGCAAGCACCAATGCTCCCTTCTGTGTAAATGTAACATCAGGAAACTGTATGCAAAAAAGGCTTTTCCAGGGATTTGTCTGAAATGGAGCCAGTGGATCTTGAGTTCCGCTGAGCTTTGACTGTTAATTTTTGTGGATGGAGATGGTCAGGTCTCTCAGGAATGGGCTGGTAAATGTCACTTACTGCAATGACTGGTTCACAGTGTTTAAGTGGAGTCTACAGGACTATAGTTAGGCTCATGGCTCCACAGAACAAATGTGTTCCACATCCAGACATGTATGCCAGGAGATGTATTTCAAATGAGACAGCAATGTCCTCCTAGACTAATTCCAAGAGACAGAAGGGAAATGCGAGCAAGAAAAATAAGGTCACACCATTATGTCTACTGATGGTTTTTGATCTCTGGTGACTTTCCATCTCGGAACTTAATTTAAACAATAATAATTGCATTCTGTTACATCAAAATACAGTCATGACTTTTAGGTTTACTTGTACTGCAGCAGTGGGTGCTCAGCTCCAATCTGAAACAGAGGGGGTCCCAGTTGGTGCTTGGAGGGTAACGCACTGATGATACCTTTTAGATGGAAACAGTGCAAATAACTGAGAAGTATCTGAAAGCTGGTGAAGTAATAGCGTTAATAAAGTTAGTATTTATACTGAACCAGAAAAACATTTGCATAAAGTTAAAAAAAGCCTAAGCACTATTAAAAATTGTAAGAGGCAATGCTTGACTGAGAGCTGACAGAAATAGTAGCAGTTGCTGTTTCTCCTGATTTTAATCAATCTTCTGTCAGTGTCAAATAGAAAACATGAAATTTTTTTATTTGGAACCATGCTCATAGAGAAATAAAATGTAATCTTGGAGTCTTTTTAAGTGGGATGTCCTGCAGTGTACTAAATAATTTGATTTGGAGGGAAAATATATCAAATATGTTTACATGTCATAAAAACAACATGAGATATTTTTCTTATTAGATTTATTACATATGTACCTTCTTTGTAGAAAATGTGCTGCTTCTCTCTGTGTTATTGACATTTTCATTAACAAGATGATGGATGCTGTTCGAAACAAAATGTTTTGCTGCAGACTAGCAGAATCACTGTTTAGGTTTGGGAAGAAATACCATCCATAAGGAAGATGCTACAATCTGTTAATGAAGCATTAATTAAGTTTACAGTTCCAAATATGAAATTATGGTGCAATTACCTTTTTCAGGAGTCATTATTGTATTAAGGGTTCTGTTTTATTTATATTTGTCTTTTTTCACAGTGATGTCGACTAGCTCTTAGAGTGAAATGTTACTTTTCCTCAAATGCGTGTAACATCTAACTTTTTCTGGCCAATTTGTTTGCTTCCACCTTGTTTTTCAATAGACGTCCATGTCTTTCTTTGTTTTATAAAATGCCAAGTCAATTGGAAAACCAATCCTAGGTAACATGGCAACTTGGAAGAGCATGTCAAAACCAAAATTGTTTAATTGTTCATTATGAACAATTCTGTTTACTGCAGATGAATGGGTTTTATGGTAAAACTCCAGCTGGACTATAAAACTTTCATCTTTGGACTATGTCCTAATGTGTTGTTATTAAGCTTTAAAAATCAATAAAGCAGGGGGAAGTACATTAAACTGGCAAAAGTTAAAGTAACGTTGACAAACCGGCAGTTAAAAATTGTTGATGGAAGAGCTGATGAATTTGCAGAAGAGCCTGAGATGATAAGGGCTGTTATGATCTATTTAAAACCATTGTGAATTCATGCAGTATTGCTCTTCTGGAAGTAGCAAATCCAAAGATCCTTACAGAAAGTCTTGACTCAGAACAAAGCTGATTAGTCATCCAAGCCACCAAAATAGTTAAAGCAAGAGTCAATATATCTTGGAATATACACTGGAGAATTGATGCAGTTATTTGAAGGCATTTCAGCATGCATAAGGCACTGAGTTGCACTATAAACTATTAGGCAGTATGAGACTCCAGTAAAATCACTATTATTTAATTGTGAAGCCTTACCTGCATGTTACAGACAAAAACTCCTGTAGAGCTCATATATTTTGGGGCATGACTTCTTTAAGATATATCTGAGGAAACTGAAAAATATCGTTCTGAAGAATATAAGAAGGGGGTAACTGCATGTAGGGATCGACTCAGTAAGAGTAAAAGGGAAAGAAAGTGAAGTATGTCACGTCTGTACTGATGCACGGGGCATTTCTGAAGGGTTTGTTGTGGGATGCAGGCTGGTTATTAAGAGAGAGGCAAACACGCCAGTTTTAGGGAAAAAACCTAGCCGTGATTTAGACTGGAGCAGTAATAAATGAACTAGGCTGTTACTTTAGAGGGTCTGAGAGGAATTTGTTTATCTTCTGTGGCTAGAAAACACTGTTTATGTAACCTGTCGTCCTTTCTCTTAAGTATCAAAGCAGTCCAGTGGTTCTGTGTCACCATGATGCAGAGGTAATCAAAACAAACCTTCAGAGACTGTCACAACATTGTCATTATTTTAGCAGAGCATTGGAGATAATTTCAGCAAAGATGCAAAGAAGCTCTGCATTGATAAGCACGTTTCAGTCTGGGCAGCTGGGTAGAAATAAACAGTCCGAAGCAGTCCAATACCAGTTTAAATTCGCCCTGCTGAGATTTTTATTGTTAGCAGAATACAGTGCCCAGATCATGAATTACTTCTAAATGAAAGCAATGTCTGTTTAGCTTTTTTTCTCCCTCCCTCCCTCTATCCAACACTAACACTTCTAGAATCTGTGCTAAGGCACATGGAGGAGAGGGTGGTGATTCGAGATGGCCAGAATGGCTTCACCAAGGGCAGGTCCTGCCTGACCAGCTGCGGGGCCTTCTGTGACAGAGTGACTGCATCTGTGGACAGGAGAAGGGCTACAGATGGCATTTATGTGGACTTCTGTAAAGACTTTGATACAGTTGCCCAAAACATCCTACTCCCTAAATTGAAGAGACACAGATTTGATGGATAGACTGTTAGGTGGATGAGAAATTGGTTGGATGGTTGCATCCAGAGGGTAGTGGTCAGCAGCTCAATCTCCAAATGGAGGTCAGTCCAGTCCTCAGACAAGAGGTGTCCCTCAGGGGTCTGCACTTGGACCAGTACAAGTTAATATCTCCATTAATGCCAGAGACAGTGGGATTGAGTGCACCCTCATCAAGTTTGCAGAGAACACCAAAACTGAGTGCTGCAGTTGATACAACTGAGGGATAGGATGCTGTCCTGAGGGACTGGACAGGCTGGAGAAATGAGCCCATGGGCATTCATGAGGTTCAACAAGGCCAAGTGCAAGGTGCTACACCTGGGTTGGGCAACCCCCAGTAACAGTATAAGCTGAGGGATGGAGGAATTGAGAGCAGCCCTGCCAGAAGAAATCAGGGATATTGGTAGATGAAAAGCTGGATGTAACTAGAAAGCCAGTTGTATCCTGGGCTACAACAAAAGCAGCCTGGCCAGCAGGTTGAGGGAGGGGATTCTGCCCCTCTTCTCTGCCATGATCAGACCCCACATGGATCCACCTCTGGAGTCCCCAGCATAAGAAGGGCATAGACCTGTTGGAGGGGGTCTGCAGGATGGCCATGCGTTGATCAGAGGGATGGAGCACCTCATGCATGAAAACAGACTGAGAGAGCTGGGGCTGTCAGCCTGGAGAAGAGAAGGCTGCATGGACACCTTATTGCAGATTTTCAGTACGTTAAGTGGCTTACAAGAAAGATGGAAACAGACTTAGCAGGGCTTGTGTGATAGGACAAAGGGTAATGGCTTTAAACTAAAAGAAGGTCGATTTAGATTGGGCATAAAGAACACATTTTTTACAATGAGAGTGGTAAACTCTGGGACAGGTTACTCACAAGGGTGGTAGAGTTCCCATTCCTGGAAAGTGCTCAGCACATTCTGAACTGAAAAGACATTTTAATTAGTTTTTAATAACTAGCTACAAGGAGTTGAAAGAAAGGACTTCTGTAACGAGTTACTGTAAGCGTAGTACAAGAAGTATACATGCTCATACATGTAAGTAGTTTCTAACCCCATGTTATTAATAAACAGATAAAGACAAAATGACAGTCTGCATCACTCATCTTGGTTTGGCTGGTAAATGGAAAAGTGTTGTGCGATTCTTGCATGTGATAGTGGCACTAAAAAAGATGCAAGTGAGCATTTGAGCCTAACGTAGACAGACTATTAGTTTGGATGACAGTGTACTAATAACATTTAAATCCACATTTTCTGTAGTGCCTTTTAAATGATGCTTGTGTCCTTGTGATTGTTTTGTTAACTGTAGCTGCTCATTTTCATGGAGTCAGTTTTTAAACACCAACTTTTACACTGAGCCAGTTTTGACTAAAGTCCTGTAGTTTGTTTTTTAAAGGTCTACTACATTAGAAACAAAACATAAATTTCTCTTATTTACAATAGGTTGGCTATAAGATAATTTTCTGTGATCTCATCCATAGAGGAATCAATTAAGAATTCTTGCTACATTCTAACCCATTCCCTTGCTATTCATTTTGTATACCTTGATGGAAAATTAAACTCAAATACCTTTGAATTATATTTTCATTTAGGAGGAATTTACAAATATCTCTGTTGTAAGTGAACTTTGTGGATCTACACCAAATACTGTATCTTTTTCTTGCATATTGCTAATAGTTTGTGTATTGCAAATAGTTTGTGTTATGGGTAAAAAACAAAGCTTCTTAAATTATCTTGTGGATGTCAAATAACCAATCTGGGGACAACTGGCTGACTACATGGAAAGCACTATCATATTCTGTGGTCATTTGGGGCATTCCCTTGGTTTATTTCTTCATTTTTAAATTTATTGTTGGCAATCTGCCTTAGAAAGGTAAGCAACCATACTGGTTACAACACTGAATAACTGATGGCTTAAATGTCGAACAGCAAGGTAGTTAACAGCTTTCAATCTGTGTAAAGTAAAATCAGTTTCCCTAGTTATTAAGGATCATTGCAAGAATTTGCTAGCATCAATGACATGATTAAAGACCAGCTTAACACCAGGTGTAGGTCCATGAAATTCCCAAGTGTACAAATTTACAAGCACATTTTAAAGCATATATAATGATATAGCTAAAGACTGTTGTTGACAATCTGCTCCGCCCTAGCTTACTCATCCTCTGCTCATGCTGATGAAAACTTCAGTGCAGTAACTTCATGGCACATAATTCAATGATGTTAGAATAGGATAATTTTTTCCCTTCTCTCTCACATTTTATTTCCTTCTATTAAATAAATTTCAGGCTCGGAAGTAACAAGGGAGTTGAGTTCGTGACCTGAATATAACTGAGATTTACCTACAGATAGCTTCCAGTCCCATCACATGTTCCTTCCATTTTCAAACTGCTGTTCTCTCTACTAATATCACATTAGTTTTTCATGCAAAGATTTTTAGGCTCTGAGTTCAAATCATTTTCATTTTATGATGATCAGTCAATGAATGGAAGTCAAATCCTGATTTATTCCAGCCATTAGGTGTCAGAGATTCTTGGGTATTTGGACTGCAAGCACTACATTTGCCAGAAGCAGAGGCTTCTGATGTTCCAAACCACATATTTTGTGATCTTCACACAGTCAGAGCCACAGAATTGGTATCTCCTTCCTTGAAGAATGAGAGGGGTAAGTAAGGTTTCTCTCAGGAGGGAGAGGAAGATGGCCTCAAGAGGTCCAACATGCTGTCCTTTACAGATAGAGTGGTCCTAGACTGATGTAACAATGGCCCCAGCATCATCTCTTAGCTCAGTTTCTTTCTCTTGTAGGACCTGGACTACCTGGCAGTTTCTCTGTAGCCCCAGTAGGAGAGTTACACATGATGTAATACTAAATGAAGCTTGGTGTTAGCTTCCTTCCTGCTGCTTCATTGTTGCACAGGCACACAGGACTTCCAGTGTACACCCCCATATACTGCATAAGCTAATGTTAGCCTAAGGTTAATCCAGTTATTTAAAATGCATATGCACTGCTGATGAAGTTGGCACTATAGATCCTCACATTAATTTTCTGAAAATGTGTGGCACATTTTGAGAGGACAAAGGAAAAAAAAAACCTAAAAAAATGCATTTTCAGAAGCAGTGAGTAATGGAAAGTTAAAGAGGGCCCAAGATGTTTGTTTCTGTTTCTTTTTTAAGCCCACTGCCCCAAATTGCTGAATAACAGTGTGTGTTTGAAAAAATACAAATGCCCATTCCTAGCTGCACGTGTGTGTATTAGCTCCTGTGTGTACCCACCTATTTTCAGGGAGCAGTCAGGACAGAGCCAGTCTTGAGCTGCTTGAGGCATAATTCTCCTTCTCCCCAACCCTCTCATCCATGTCTCCTGCGAGATAAAATGACTGATAGTGTTAAGTGACCTATAGTACCACTTTCCACGTTGAGATCCTGAAATAAATTTTCCGTGTGTCTAATGTGAAAATCCTGACAGTGCCTACAACCTTTTGCCTGAAGCATGCAGGAGAGCAGATAGCAGATATGGAGGCACTGGAGTTTAAGGCAGAAGAAATCTGTCTGCAAAGCACCAGAACACTTTCCACATGGCAAAAAAAATGGCCTCCCCTGACAGATTTCTGGAGTTGGCCAAAGTAATAGTAAAATGTACATCCTGCTGCACATGTGAAGTGCTTTCCCGTCCAGGGTAATGCAGAGTAACTCCACAACAGAAGAGTATTTAGCAATAATGTTAACAGACTCAGTACAATACAAAACAATAAGGCCAGAAGTTATAAGGAGACTTGTTTTGGACCACATGTTGAAGACTTATCTGTGGTTTTGAATATGAGTTGTCATCTGAGAGTATTCACCAGGAAGCTTGTCTGGATATAATCAGAGGTTGAATCTCTTTTTATCTACCTGCTAAAATCAAAGATACTTAGCATAAGTTGCTACTCTTGAAGAATAGTTATAAATTCATCTGTGTTTTTTTTTTTTTTGATTCAGCAAAGCATGTATTCAGTAGAGTGGAATTAAACCTAATAAGGAACTTGCAAACTTAGTCTGTCCACCAGCCTTGATGTGCCAGGGGTCAGAGATTCTCCTGACTGAGATATACAGGTGTTTAAATCTCACTGTGTGGTTTTTCTCTCTCTTTTCTAACATAATGGCTTAATGGAGTTTGAGAAATATTTTCTGAGTAAATACAGTAGCCTTTGTTTTCACTGCTGCAAGGATGACTTGGGAAGAATCTTTATTCTGTAAATACAAGTAATGATGTTAGAGATTTGATTAGAATCATGAAGACAGTTTAGGGAGAATTAAAAAAACCATCAGTGTGAGAAATGAAAAAGATATCTTATACCAATAGATTCATTCTGCCTTGTGGGAAAGAACAGAGGAAAAAAGAATCTAAGTTATCTTCTTACCCTTTTGGTACCTTATTGATATGGAAATGCTTTTGAAATTTTTCAAATACTGCTCTATATTTTCTAGATAAGTAGAGACCATACACGAACAATATCTACTTTCCTCTCTTTGCTTTTCTTTGTTTTTTTGCAGTGACTATGATAGAACACACGTTCAGAGAGGGATTATTTTGTTCTGGTTCCATCCCAACCCAATAAATTTCTTTTTTACTGAAGATTTCTGACAACCCTTGAGATAGCAATTTTAATTAATGGCCCGATTATTAAGAATGTACCCACTCAAAGAAGCATTCTAAACAGCAAAATTGTAAAGGTTAATTGTTCAGATATAATTAGAGCCATACTCTATCCTAAAAAGTACCCGTGAATTTCTACAGTCACATTATTTAAATAATTTAAATCTACCTTGGACTAATGCCATTATATCTAAAATCAAAATCTCCTTCACAGACCTTGGTTATCCTCTTGTTTATGATATTTTTGTTGTGTTATGATATCATTGTCTTCAAGGTAATAGTGAAACATCTTTAAACGAACAAGCAAACAAACAAAACCTGGGCAAACTCTTTAGAGGAGAAATGAAACAATTGCTTCTCTCTAGTGGTCATTCCCTTCAGACTTTGGAACAGAAGGCAAAGCCTGCTTTCAATGCAGCAGTTTCCTGAAGATTAACTGCAAAATAATTATTACATTTCAGTTGTGTGAATAAGTGAGACACAAGGCAAGAATAGTTGGAGGGATGTTGAAAGACAGGGAGGAGGTGATGGTGTTAATGGAAAAGAAGTGGGTGGTAAATGCACATTAAAGACCCTGGGATATTAACCTTTGACTTGCACATGTTGTTTATTTAATTCTTGATTAATGTTCTTAAAATTTAGAAGGAAAAGCACCTTTTGGCCTTTTAAACAATGCACACCTTCAATAAAACACTTTTCTTTGTTTTGTTTTTTTATTGGAAAGGGGGAAATCAAATTATGCAATTCAGGCTCCCAGCCATTTGACTGCATTTATAGCAGCAGTTGATGGCCTCTTATTTGGAGCCTGTGTGGTTTCATTGGGAGTGCAACACATGCTGCATTCATCCAGAGGATTAACTGAATTCTCTGAATTAGGAGGGTGACCTTGTCAAGCACAATGTGTTTGGAGATGTGAGGTATTGGTTCTCCTTGCTTTTGAGTGAATTTTGGTGTTCGGGCTGCTACTTTTTTTTTTTTTTTTTTTTAATTCCTGAAGCGTGTAGGCTTGTTTATACATGTTCTCTTTATTATTTATGTTTTTGTGTGAGTACTGACAGTATTCTTAATGTGACAAGATGTCATTGTCCTCCAGATACTAGTGAAACCAGTGTTTTATCCTTAAAAAAACAAGCAACGACTAATAGACAAAATTCTACTTCTGCCACACCTGTAGGGTCCTGCTGCTTCCCAGTGGAAACCATTTGCAAGAATCTAGTTTGGCTTATAACCTTTCAGTCGAGCATTGAGAAAGGCTAGCTCTAGGATGGATGAATTGGACTAAGTACTGCTCTGCTGACAGTCTTACTACATTTCACATTTTAACTCACAGTAATAAGTAAATTGTCATCTTTGTATGTGACCTTGTCATATTTCCAGAGCTGAATCATTGTGATCAGTGCAATTTATTTGATATTGGTATTTTACATGACCCCCTTAAAAAAATACAAATTCCCACTTTCAGTGTGAGATATTAAAGAACAGATTTTTTAAGGTTGTTAAAGGTTTTTGGGTACCAGGTTCCCATTGAATTGTACAGTTCTCTGCTGTAGCTGTGAAATTCAAAGGTCTTGAAGGGGAAACAGTCCTCATTTTCATCTATTCCTTAATCCAGATTTCTTTTAGCAATACAGCATAACATATAGATACTGTTTTTTTCTATAGATATTTCTCCTTGCATTACATGACTGAAATGTCTCCTGCATACTCACCTACAATGAGCTTTGGTTTGAAAAATCAGCATAATGAAATGTTTTTTATTGTTGTAGACTTTAGTCTGTTTGCATAGCACGCAGTTTTATTTCTGTAAACATCAGATATTTGTATCTGTTATTTATGTAAATTTCTCTGTCTGCTATAGATTTGCAATCTTTGCATATTCTCTATTGAACTTTGATTATGCTGTTTGTAAAACAGACAAGAATTTAAAGCCCATTCCTGGTGATGATGAAGCATTTTCTTGCTTCTCAGAAGTGTACTTATCTTTTAATTTTATCAGAGGTAGAATTTAAATAAATACATCTGGAAAGCTGTCTGAATGAGATTGTTTTTGTTTCTTAAGGACCTTTCAGTAAACGTAGTATGACTCAAAAGAGCTGCTGTGTGTGGGAGTAGTGGTGTTTGAACTGCTGATTGCTGCCAAAGGTTACTGGAGTGAAGACAAATGAATCCTTCAAGGCAATTAAAAGTAATATAATTGATGAAACAGAAGCTACTAATCCCTTCCAGTTTCATATAACTTAAGATTTAGGGCATCATGCCAGAGACATAAGCTGCAGAGAAGGTGAAAGCCACTTCTAGAAGTTTTGTACAAATGGTGTGTCTTCTGGGGAGGAAGGAGTACCAGGAGCATTTCACAATAATGCTCTGCACACTCTGGTGGCTCCCTGTTCATTTCATAATACACTTTGAGGTCCTGATCCTGCTGTTCTTAATGAACTAGGGCCTGTTTGGAGACCACCTTTGCATTTTCATCCAGGATGCACAGGTTTAACAAAGATGCTGCTGTGATTACAGCACAGTGTGAAGCTGGGAGCCAAAGGCTGAGAGTTCTTCAAGCATGGCTTGAGTGATCAGCAAAAGTGAGAGTGAGCCTGCTTATGGCGTGTTGTGAAGACCAGAATTTTCCCTATATATCTTCCCTCAATGGAGAGATACAAATTAGTTTAATTCTCATAACAAGAAAGAAGTGAAAAAGGAAAAGGGTGAAATGGTAGGATGAAAAAACCCCGTGGCAGTAAAAAAAGCCAAGGGAATGTAATAGGCATGTGCTGTTCTGAAAAGCAAGCTGGTTAAAAAAAATACTAAACTTTCTGCTATTAATTAAAATAACTTGCATCCAAACAGCCTTAAAATAGACATATTTTCCGTCTTTCTTAAAAAAAAAAAAAAAGGAAGAGAAAAAAGAAAGAAACCATCTCTGATTTCTTATCTGATTTCTCATCTCTTTTACGATGAGACTTGCATGTTGTCTCATTCCTAATATCAGTTTCAGTGCTCTCACAAAAGTGTATATAAACTACTGGGTAGTTGAAGGGTCATCACTTCAGATCTGCTAAGAGCAGTGTGGGTTCTGTATTAGCAAAGAAAATTTAAGAGGAAACAACTGCTGAACGCAGAGGCTGGAGCATTCCATTGGCAGAAACTGTTGCTGCCCTAAGCACGTCAGCTGAACTTTTAATAAATAGAATTTTTAGCTTACTGTGCCACAACTAGAGTCTGGTTGTGTAACATTTTGTACTATGCTTCTACTTTATATTTACACATAGTCAAAAAAAGGATCAAGTTAGGTAAGCCCATGTAAGTGGTAAATGTTCATGTAAATCAATCTTGGCTCTCTGTAGATTTGTTGCTGTAGAAGGAACTCAGCAAAAGATAATGGATACCACTGCCTCACTCCCTCTGCCAGGTCAGTGGGACGAAGTCACTTTCAGCTTCTTAAATATTATGTATTTTCACACTCAAAGAATCAGGCTTACAGAGCAAAGCAGGATTTTTTCTCTAAAATTCAGCACATTTTTACTATAGCTAATCTATGAGGGAATTAATGCTATGGGAAGCAAGTATTTATATTGCTGTCCCATTTGTGCAGTCTGCACTTCTCCTGTAACATAGGGGTTCAGGGAATCTAAAATGTCTTTAGTTATATCAACTGTGGTTTTTTGAGGTTTCCCAAGATAATGTTAGGAGAAAAAGCTCACATGGTGTTCATTTTTAAAGTGATCTCTTCTCTTACCCATTTTCTTTAAGGAATTTCTCTAGCCACACAAATAGGTCAAGGCCAATACTTCATATTTAAAAACAGACCTCAAAGCAGAAGTTTTCAAGGTGGTTTTCATCCTCATCCATCTCCAATCTGACCATCACTCATAATCTTTTCTCTACTAAGGGCATCTCATGTTGTGGGGATATGTGCTGCTCCTTCAGCTTCTGATCCTCAGGTAGTGATCTATTAGCTCCAGCACTGTGGTGCCAAATTGGTACTTGTTAGCCATTAACATCCCTGGAAGATCATGTTGTCTCTGAACAGTTGCAGGACTGAGTACCTGAGTCCTTCAGAGAAGAACAAGTTCCATCCTACAGCATGGCTCCTGCAGTGTCACTGGGGCTCTGGTGGGTGACAGTGCAGGGCTGTGTCCCGCGGAGCCGGGGTGTGAGCTCGGGTTTGCTGTCCAGCTGTGTCAGCAGTGCTCCCCACTGCTGCCCCTGCAGCTTCACTCTGACCCTCTCCTCTCTCCTGTCTGCTCCCCAGGACATCCCCATGTGCTGCACCTCACTTCCATGTATACAATGGGGAGCTGATTTTCCAGTTCCAGGTGGTTGCACTGATCGTGGGCAATACGACTTTCTGAAGGCAATCTTCCTAGAAACCTGCCTGGAAAGATGTTCAAGTGCTCTTGGCCGAGGTCAAACAAGGTGCAGTTTTCCCTCTCATTGTAGCTCCCTGTGTGACAGTGACAAAATTCGGGGACAAAGCAGTGAGGCACTATGAGGAAAATACTCTTTACTTAATGCATGCTGAGCTAAATGCTGGAAGCTGTTACCTGTGATAATACCTGGAGCACAGAGGTTGCATCAGGTGCCCACAGCAGTGCTGTGTCCCAGGGAACCCACCATCCAAACTTTCACAGAGATACCAAAGTGACAACGATCATATGAATAGCTGGAGAGGCTGATGGGGTAAAGGGAGAGAGGTTAAGCTGGGACACGGGGAGAAAGGGAGATGGTCTTCTGCTGGCAGAAGATAGACTGGACCACTACTCATTGTATAAGGCAATGAGACAAAAGATTGGCTAGAATGAATGGTGTCTATTTTTAGCAGAAAGAAAATTGCTTCTGTATCTTTTACATAAGCAGGGGAGCGCTATACATCTTTGTTTAAAATGAAGGATTCAATCTAGCTGTCCAATTCAGCCAAAATGCCAGTAGGTTCCATGGATATCTTTAGAGATAGACAGTGACTTGGAGATGTCGTGCCTGTGTCCTTTCTACCATATATCATAATGTCCTGGCAGCTGCAGCATGTTCTTCTGCAAACTCTGAGGATCATGGGGAGGTCATGAGACACCCAGGGCAGGGTGTCAATTCCCTGCCTGTGTCATGCAGGGCCTGGGCTTCACTTTGGGACAACAACACTAGGTCTCATTTGCAGTGAAGTGATGGGGCAAGGCAGGGGGCAGTCCCCAGCCAATCTGGATTTCAGTCTCAGAGGTGACAGTGCCAGCTGCGTGCACCAAAGTTGTTATCTTGTTACCATAACAACATGGCACATCCTCTGCAGTCCAGGCACTCCATGCCTAGTGTGCAATGCTCAGCAGTGCTCTAACAAGATTCACTTTTATTTTATTCTTGGATTATATATTGTTTGGGATAGAGAAGGAACACAGGCATTGGGTTTTCTGACATGTTTTGCCAGCTTGTCCTAAAACTCTCAGGTACAAGGGAATGGAATGTCCAGGTGGCACTGTTTTGCATTCCTGTTTTGAAGATTTGGAAAATAAGTGCATAGCATGTGTATGTGCATGGACAGAATACACATACAAAAAACAATTTAGCATATACAGGAGTTGAATGTCACAGTTACTTGTTTTTTGAGTTTTAATCATTGTTAGTAATAGAAAATATTGCTGGGGTTTTAATAGTGTGGTGTCCCCACAGTATGAAGTGACTGAAAATTGGTCTGCTCTATCATAATGTGGCATAAATTATTAGTGCAGACCATTCTTCACTATAAGCTTTAAACCCTCCAATTTTTTTTAAAGGTTCAGGGTCAGGAATAACCTGCAAGCAATGCCTTTTATTTTCTGTGCTTGGTCTGTGCTCTCTTATTCTGCAGACATTGAAGAGTCACGGCACAGGAAAATGTGAAAGAAGACAATTTCTGCTGCATGACATCCCTGGCATTCAGGAGGACTTTTGTGTGCCTAATGATTCATCCAGCCACAGTTCTTTACCACTGAGTCTAATACTGTTATTTTATTTACTGCCTCGCTACTTGGTAGTAATTAAAGTAATTTCTGTGGGACCTAACTTTTTCCCAAATTCTCAAAATGACCAAAACCCTTTTAAGGTGACTCCAATCATCTTTTAACACTTTGTCCTAAAATGCTCTGAAGGTTATTGCAAAGCAAGAATAATAAAATGTTTCTTTTTAAAATAATGAGAAATGCATATTATGATTTTATTACACTTTTTCTCAGCTGGGTGGGTAAAATATTTCCCTGTTGACATTTCTGAAGGAGGCAAGAAAATTCTTGTTCAAGAGCAAGTTTATATGCAATGAGAAGCTGGAATAGCAACAGCAATCTTTGTAAATCCTAATGAAAGCCATAATCCAGAGGAATAAGTCTGCTTCATAACACTAAATCACTACAATTGCCACCTACTCTTTGAAACCCACAGACCAGCAGCTCCAAAGCACCGACTCATTGTTTAGATATACCAGAGTTAAGAAATTTTCTCTTTGTGTGTATACATATCTCACCCACTTACGATTCCTAACTCAAGCATCAATGTCAGAACTTTAACCACAAGGCCTTGAGGGCAGGTGGTCAGCATATTAATTTACTATTCAGCTGAATCAGTGCTCCCTCCAGTTGGTTTCTTCATTCAGCATGCTTTCCTGTGTGCCATTAAGCTAACCCTGGCTCAAAACTTCACAAATAATTATAATTCCCTTTAAATATTTTGAGGAAGTTTTTTGAATAACCTGTCTTGAGTAACTGGATGCATTTTATTCCTGCAATATATTTCAGGTATTCAGTATTTTTTTTACTTTGAGACAATAGTTCTCATATTTACAGCCTTGGTGGATTAGCAATGGGATGTTTGCTACATCATGTTGCACTTGTCAAATGCCGCCTCTACCATTAGCAGGAGTCACTGCACAATATGGTAATTTGAGGCCAACAACAACATAAAAGTACCTATTTTCCATTATAGGAAACCTCTTTCTCCTGTGTGACCAAATTAGAGTCTGCTAAAATCAACAGACAATAAACTAGCTAAGTTTTGAAGACTTCTAGAGTAATTCTGGTGCCTAAGCAGTCCAAAAGTTAGGTACTTATTTTCCAAGTTCCAAAATGCTAATTTAATCTTTTTTCAATCACATAATTAATTGGACCCAAATAGGCTTTTAAAAATTAAAACTATGTTATCATGAGGTACTTAAGTATTTAGTATTTTGAGCATTGAATTAAATATATGTACCAAATCCTTGTTTTCTGATAAGAATGGGACAAGGCCCATGCACTTCAAAATAGAGTGCCTAATTTTTTCAATGTTTATGTTATCATTTCTTGATTTTGGGCAGCTGTTCCATGGTACTATTGGCAATGAGAGTCATGCTAGATTAAAAAATTAAGGAAAGAAAAAGTGAATTCTCAACCTGTTTGCGTGAGAAAACTTAGCTAAGTTCAGGTCTTGGAAACAAAGGAAGTGTTAACACTCCTCTGGGCTCCTCTCCCACTTCAGCTAAGGAGCTGTGAAAAAATAGACTCTTTCAGGGCTTGAATGTGAATGAGTTGAACTCTCCTGTAACTAGGAAATCTTTTCAGAATCAGACAGAACCGAGCAGGTTTTCAGTTGGCTGTATCCCATTCATTCCCTCACTCCTTATCCTCCATATGCTGATTCAGCTTGTAACTGTTAAGGCTTTTGAAGTCTGATCAAAGATCCCACACTGGCTGCAGAGAGGTGGAAAAGAAGGAAGTTACCTTGTGTTTTGTGCTCATCCTAGTTGCAGACTTTACTGCTCCATCACTGTCATCTAAACCAGAAGAAAAAAAAAGAAAAGTCCTCTGGAACCAGACTGGTATTTTAATTGTTCAGTTATGACTAATCCAAGAGGTTGGCTATTGCTAAATTATTTTGTTCTTTCTGTTCATATGCTGATTGCTTCTCAAATCCTATTGCCTCAGCTCCCCAATCTTAACTGATGCTTCTGTCTAAAATGCCTTGCAAGAAATACTGCTGAGTACACCTGTGTCACTACTCATGTGGGAAGAAAAATTTATCTGGCCCATGTTTAAAGGCCACACCTTATGAACCACTGATGTATTTTTAATCTTCCCATGTCATTGGAAAAATGAGGGAAAGGGAAAGCTTTTATTGTCATTAAACATAGTTCTCATAAGTATGATCAAAAGCCTCCTTTTTGTACGAGGTCCATGCAGTTCACCTGCCAGGAAGGAAGAACTGGCAGGGAACGACTCTGCCCATGCTGAGTATTTTGAAAGAAACAGAAATATTTCTATAGTCTCTGGAGTGATAGTACCAGCTAAGGTACCCTGGTAAAGCAGCCCCAGTTAACAAACTGATCATCAAGATACATTTTTCCACTGAGTTTGGAATAAGCTGGACAATGTCTATATTTTTGCTAACAGGTGCTCTCCTATTTATGTTGACCCCTGAGAGTACCTGGACATTCAATTTTAAATTAGGGAGGTAACCTCAATTTTTTTTTTAATCAATTGCTGGGTCATGAGTCAGTGACTCAAACTACACCTTCAGCTCATGACTGTTAGCCCACAACTTTTATGGGCTTGTTGGTGCTTATATGCTTATTGCTGTTTTTCCACTCCTTCCACTTATCCCTAAACTGCTGGGCAGGATAAGGTTTTTAGTTCTGTTCTTCTTTTGAACTACTCCTCAGTTCTTGTGAGGAAGAAAGATGGGTCCCATGCCTGTTTTCCATGCCACAAAGCTTTCTGAAAGCAGGAGCAGCCCTTGAAAGGATATCATAATGTCCTTGGTAGATGTGTGTATAACTAGATCCCTGTGCCTTTCTCTTTGCTTAACAGGCTGTCTTTTCCAGCAGCAAGGGGAAGATGTTTCTCCTGCCAAGGAGCATACACCAGGAAAGGTTATGAAGGATGTCTGTAACTGGACACTGATGTAATTTTGCTGCCCAGCTCTCTTATTTCCAAGAGTATCTCACTGTCCACATCTGAGGTCAGTTCTGAAATGTACCAAGCTGACCAAAATGCTTTTACTAGTCAGCAGCACAGTACCCACAAGCTGGTATTTTTCACTTATCTCAGTGGAATTTTTTTCTTGCAGAGGAAAAAGCTAATGGTTTCTGTGTAACTTCTGATGCTGGGTAAAGGCTGCATCCCACTGTCACTTCATTTCAATTCCCACTGCATCTTGTGATTGCATGTGCAGTCAAAACTTATTATTTTTATTATCTGCAGCATGGCAAACAATGAGACTGCTGATCTGCAGCAAAATCTGCATCAAGCCTCTCACTGGGCTGTCCCAAGTCTGTGAAAGGTGGGCAAAGTTCTGGGCAAAGCCTGGGGTCTGCAGAGTTCTGTTTTCCTTCACAGGCTTTTATTTAAATGGCTGCTGATAAATGAGGTACAGAAAATGGCATTAAAGTGACTCATGATGTCAGCAAACATCGCTGCTTGGAAATGTCACATTGCTGTCATTGCACAGAGAGAAAAGGACCCAGCATTGGCTGGTGTGTAAAGTCAATAAGGAGAATTGATCCCTGATAATTTCCTGCTCTTTGCAGAATAGAAGTTCTTTTGACCAGGAGAGATAAGGAGAGAAAAAGAAACATATAGTTGCATTTATTTTTCTTAATAGTTTTTATATAAAGTAGAAATAAATATTTTTGTGACCTAAAATATAGTGCATTGAAATGTTTCCTGGTGAGAGTGATTAGAACAGCATGTAATAGTGTCTGACGAGCAACATGAATTCATTGACAACCAGCTGTAGAGTCTTACATATTTCATCTGTTTCTATTCCTTATGTTTTATTAATGCCATCCTTCAGTTCTAATAATGCCTGATTCTGTGCTTCTCAGTCAACTACTGAGAAATTAATTTTCCAGGACTTGTTCCTAAGGAAGAAATGACGTGGGATTGAACCTGTCACTNTTATTTTATTTTATTTTATTTTATTTTATTTTATTTTATTTTATTTTATTTTATTTTTCTTCTCTTTTCATTTGTATTTGTTTCAAAATATACTTGATTTAATGCTAACAGATTCTTCTAGTGGGATGATTTCTGGGGGGGGTCACCATTAAGGCAGAATGGGCAGGCCAGATTTAATAAAAATAAATGGCCTTTGCTCATGTGTAACCATCTCTTATAGAGAAACCTACCTAAGTGTGCCTTGGTGTTTCTGGCATACAATAAGCCAGCCAAAATCTCCCCTTTATTTATCTTGCAAGCAAGAGATGACGCTTCTGAGAATGTTTTCTCAATTTGTTTTTAAAAGCAAACACTTGAATGTGGGTCCTGTTTCTGCAGTGCAAAGGTCACAAAATTTGGGCTGCATGGGTGCAAACAGCAGGCTGTAAACCTTATGCTGTTCGTCTTTGGGATAGCATACCTTACAATGTCAGTATGTGTTCTATTAATCAGATGAGTGCTGTGTCCTTTTGCATGAAACATCTATAAAGTATGCATCTCCCTTTGTGTTTTAAAAGCAGTTTTACCCTGATGTTTTAGCACACAGGCGCATTGCAGAATTGGTGTCACACAGCATGTCTTCGTTTATATTTACTATGTTGCACCACAGAACTAGTTTGTTTTCACATTGTAATGTACATTTGTGAGATGCTTTTCTGAAGTAAACATACACAATCAATGCTTTAAAAAATATTGCTTGAGGAAATAATTTTATTAATCCTACACACAATATCCTTCCTGTCATATAGTGGAATTTAGATGGCAGAATCAATAATGTAGTATTCACATGGGAATTGCTAATACACAAATTAGTGCATGGTCCTTCTGCACTTGGTAGAAAGGATAGCCTGTGTTCCCTCAGCCTTTTATTGCTGTGCAATCAAAGAGAATTATGGACATAAAAAATCCAGTAAAATATAATGGAATATTTCATGAATTGCAATGTTTACTAACAAGAGAAGAAGTTGGTCTTTTCAAGCGGTGGCTGAACAGAGCAGCAGGCAATATTTACGACAGTAATAAAAGGCAAATTATCAGTGTTTTCCTTTAAAGCCTATCATGGAGGTAAACTAAAATCTAATGTAATCTGGTAACGTTAATGCACGCTCTTTATCGTGTAGAGTGTGAATACTGGAATACTAATGGTTCGTCATATTTATTCCACATAGCAATATCCTTTTGTGTTATTGAAAATATAAAGGAATATAAATTAAATATAATGAAATAATTTAATTTCTAATGGTTACAGAATGATCTAAATATACTGAACAAGACCCTGTGACTGCCTGCTCTAGTAATTGCTCAGTTGTATGCTTATTTTCATAATCAATGCATTACTCAGACTATCTTTAGTGGAATTCATTACCTCATTTTCAGTTTCATGGTACTTAAATATGCAGTAGGCAGTCCCACAGAAAATTGTGATCTGTAGAGCAAAGAATCATGGTGTCAGAGGTCAGAGTTCTTTGTTTTCATTCCTTTGAAATCTCTCTTTAATATTCTAAAAGGGGCAAAAAGCATGTAATTTGCATTTAAAGTACAGCTTTCCTGCATTACATCCCCTTGAATGTATCTTTTGGGTAGTGGACATTTATCACAGAATTCCTCTTGACTCTGGAAACAGTGCAGAAGGTAGCTGAAGAACCTTTGTAACTGTGCAGTACAAGGCAATAAATCTGAAGCTGCCACGGGATTACTATGGTAACCATCCAGCCTGTCGGTCTTACAGCCGTACTGAAAGGTAGGTTCAATTTTCAGCTCGTCAACTCCTCTCCATGATTTACTTGTTGACACTGCACGTTTGATGTAGTAGTGTTAATGCCTCTTGCAGCACAAGGGACTAATACTGACAGTGTTTTATATGGCAATGCACAGGAGCGACCCCAGGAAATCATTTAAAATTGTAGAATTGTATTCCTGTCAGCAAATGCATAAAGTGGCATAAATTGCCAGATTTCGAATCCTGTTTTAAGCTGCTTCAACTTTGTAGGGAAGAAGGAACTGTCTTGACATGGCAGCGTGCAGTATGAGCTTAGAAATGAGGTTAAAATTGCCTACCTACTTAAACATTTATAGGAGGGGATATGTGCAGGTCATCCTGGGGTGTGTATCTCTGTGCTTGCACCCTTTTTCAGTTCCTTGCTACAGGGATGGAGAGGGTTTTGGCATGCAGTGGGGGTGATTTGTCTTTTTTGTCTTGTAGTATTCTCCATGGAAATAATCTGTGGTTTTGAATAAGTATGGCAAATGCTGTTATGCCTCAAAACAGATTACTTGAAATGTTACGTTTTGCATTTACACACCCCCTTACTTTCTCCCTAGGGCAGACTGAGGCTGCATCAGGTAAGCCAAAGAATGCAGGGACTGCTGACTGACATCTCAATATTTTTGTTTTTGAAGCTGTCCCCCAGCTTTCTGGGGTCAATCCAAATAAGAATGGTGTTTAACTGAGCTTAAGGTGCCATTGTGGCTGAAGAAAGGACAGAAACGCATACTAGTTTTTAACACTGAAATACGTTCAGGAACATTGAGGCTTGTGAAGGCCGGTTTCCTAAGAGTATTTGTGGGTGTGGATGTGCATGTGTCGTATGGGAGTGTAGTTTGATCCTTTCACATCTAGTTAGAGGTGAAATCTGGTTTTCTGAATGGGGATAAAGGCAATTTAGTCTCTGTTATCATATCTTTGATATCAGTGGATTGTTCCTTGTGTGTTGAAAGCCAGACAGAATTTAGCTTTTCTCTCAGTGGGGATACTGATCAAATTTAACGTCTCTGCTCTGATTCCTGTCTTCAAAAACACTGTAGAAACTTAGTAGATTTTTGATTTCCTCTCTCTGTCAAATTTGGTGGGAACTGACTGGTTGTTACTAAAGGTAGCAGAAACAGGAGGGAGTTTGTACCCCCTCACATATGCCACTCTGTAATCATCTTTGGAAACAACCAAGTGGAGAGAAAACTCTGCATATATAGCAATTGATATGCTGTTAGTCCAGTGTCCTTTGAAGCAGAGCTTCTTGACTAGAAAAGGTGTGGCTCAGTTTGAAATCACTTTCTCAAGCCAAACCTTTCAATCCCTAATATTGTCATTCACCCCGTCTTTGATTGTAAGGAGGATTTAAAGACTTGCAGCTGGAAAGATCTTTAGATATCCTTTTCTTCCCTTCCCTAAAATATTCCCTAAGATTCCTCTCAAAACAATATATTCATATTAAAGAAATAAACTGACCAAAGCACTGCTGATAGTAATGGTGATTTACAGCAACATATCTGGATAAAATTTTACCTTTCTGCTGCTGTGGAATATTCCACCTGTTGAAAAATATTTGTTTGCTCTCCTTGGACATAACTGCTATTTATCTGCTGATAATATTTAGTTTGGTTAGTGTGAGCACCACATGAAGATAACATGGAAAACCACCAAATTGGAAATGTGCTGTCCTGTACTCCTTCTCACAGCTGAATCTGGATTGTCTTCTGAATGATAAGAGCAGAAGGAGGAGTGAGTCCCTCATCAGACAGGCAGTGGATCAGCCCACATGCTCAAGTTTCTGTTCACTGAGAGCTGGAGTAAGTGATCTCTAGATGCTTTTTTGGTTTTATTTCCACTGATGGGGATTAGTTGCTGTTACTGGGAAGGGCAATTTTGACCTTGGCTGGCTGCCAGATGCCCATCCAGCTGCTATCTCACTCTTCCTTGTCAACAGGATGGGGGAAGAAAATAAACTCATGTACTGAGATAAGGAGAGGGAGGTAACTCATGGATTACCATCATGGGCAAAACAGGCTTAAATTGGGGGAGATTAATTTAATTTTCTCCTAGTTAGAAATGGAGTAGGACTGTGAGAAAGAAAGACAGGACTAAAAACCAGTTTCCCCACCTCCTCCTTCTCAGTCACAGTTCACTTTTAGGTGTCCTACCTCTTCCACCCCCCAGCTGGTGCAGGGGGATGGGCAATGGGGGTCGTGATCACTTCATAGTATTTCATCTCTGCTGCTCCTTCCTCCTCCCACTCTTCCCCTGCTCCAGTGTGGGGCTCCTACCACAGATTACATTCTCCCATGAACTGCTCCAGAGTGGGTCCTTCCCATGGGCAGCAGTTCTTCACAAACTGCCCCAGCTTTGGTAATACCAGTCAAAGCTGATAGTGATCAGCACAGAAATGAAGACCAGCATCTTTCCCTACAGAGAAATGACTAACATAGAAGAGAAGTGGTGGGCACAAGAAGGTGTCAACTTTTCATTTCATGTTGGCACCATATACGTGTTATACCTGGTGAAATGATGAAGAAATGTGTTCCTTCAAGGATGGCCTTCAAAAGTATCATGTCTTCCTTGCCTTAATTAGACAGATCACTCCATCCCATGTGATGACTTAATCTCATGCTTCAGGATCATACTGTAATTTAAGACCATGGGCTTTATGAGGAAATGCTGGAAAAATACAAACACTGCATTTTATAAGGGACAGCAAGAAGGAAAATTTGAGAAAGGAATAATGTGTTTTTGTTTAAACATTTGACAGTGATAGATGTTGGCTAGTGTTGCTTTCCAGACCACAGTTGCTTAAAGGCAGTAAAGCTGACTTTTTCTGGCAGGCCATAGCTAGAGCTTTGTTTGAGACATTGTTTCTTGGCTATAGTATTAAGTAGAAACTTAGTAAGCATGCATATTTTTACAGTCCTAAAGCTCTATCTGGTCTGAGATTTAGTAGATATACCTCTCTCTAGAGATGGATTCAGATCTTGATGGAAAGGTGCTCATAACTTTATTTGCATATTTTATGTATATCTCAAACTAGGAACATGCCTAATAAAAACCTTGGTACCATTTCATAATTAGAGGTATGTTCAAATAATCTTTTCTAGAAAGGTGTTAAGACTTTGAAGATAGTGCTGATTTCCTAGCATGAACGTGGTAGATAATTTAGTAAAAACCTTCTATTTTCTAGAATTGTGCATCTTCAGAATTTATCCTTTGCCATAGCATTCAGTTCTGAAATCTGAACTTTTATTTAAAGAGAAAATGGTCTCTTGACTCTTATTGCTGCAAAAACAATCTTAAAAAATGTGAAGGGAAGTGTCCCTTCCTTCATGATCTTGACAAGGTGAAATATGAGAACCTAATTTGAGAGGTTATTAACTCTGAAACTTGGTGCTTTGATAATTTTAAGACTTGCTCAACTACTTCAGAAAGGAGAGTGCTGTCCTTTTTAGTGGATGCTGCTTCTTTACTGGCCTGTACTCTCATCATTAATTGCTATATTGATTCAGTCATTTATTTTTGTATTTAATTCATTACAAAGTGCAACCACTGAAGACGTTACATAATCCAGAAATCTCAGTACATTAAATTGGAAGTTGGAAGAAGGAAGGTAGAAAATGCAAGGGACTCTTGCTTCCTCTTTATCACAGGAGCTGTCTTTGTTTTCCTGGTATTTCTGACATATTTTACACACTGTCATTTGGGTAGCTTCTAAATTTTCTTCTTCCCATCCATCTCTATATGTTGCTGCCAGGAATTTTTTGTTTGTTTTGACAGTGTTATTGGCTCTACACCATCAGATTCCTGTAATACTGCACTAATAGGAAACCAGTGACTATATAGGAAAGCATGGGTGAAGGAGAGACGACATCCTAATTTTCCATGTTTTTGCAGTTACAGATCTCTGATGCATTCCCTAGTGCTATTTATCTATGTGTCACTAAGCAGTCAATAATATTTCAGTTTTAAAATAAAACATGGCTTAAAATTCTGTAATAAAACCAGATGCACTGAAATGTGGGAGTTTCTTTTGTCTAAACATAGTTTCTTTTGGTTTCAAAGACTACTGTCTCCCAGTGATGAAGCTGAGAGAAGCAATTGTTTGCAGTGCAGATATATGACAGTTCTTCTTCCAAAGTGTAAAGGTTTGAAGGAAGGGGTGAAAATTGAGATAGGTAGACATTTGAGTCTAAAATCATGTGGTATATCAATTGATAGCTGAAGCGTTAGGGAAGGGGGTTTAGGGTGATGAGACCTGGAACAGGTGATTTGCAGTATGTGCGAGCATGAGCTGGCTCACTTCAGGTTGGGAATGGGACTCAGAGCTCTGAGGTAAATGGTGCTTCTAGCAGACAATGCTTCTCATGCCCAGAGACTTTACAGAGTGGGAAGGTGGCATGTAAGTATACATGCTGGTCTTGGTTCCCTGGGAAGGACTGACAAGGCCAGAGAAGCCTTACTTTGAGGACATGCTTAGAAGAACTCCATGGTGGATCACCCATGCCTGAAGCACAGGAGTTGTCCATAAAACGGAGAAGTGCATGGGGAGAAATGCAAAGGGTATCTGGGAAGGGATAAACTCCAGCATGAGCGTACAGTCACCTGTATATTTCAAAAAAATCCAATAGCTACTTCTTCTAAGAACATAGAATTGATCCCCCTCTATTACAGGCAGATGAGTATCATGTTGTGTATGCTAATTTGAAGTTCTCTTTATAACTTACTTCATTTGCAAATCATGCCATTCAATTTCCCTGACGTGCAAACCAAAGTTCCTGAATGAAATATGTTTTTTTAAGAAAAGGTAGACAGCAGAATAAGTCAAGTATGAGGAGGTCATTGTTCCATGGCTCTTTCCCTTTGGAGAACATACAGGAATGAGATTTAGAAAAGGAGGAGGCAGGGCTTGCACTAGAGAAATGTGTGGTGGTGACTGACAACCAAAGCATGAAGAATAAAGGGACCCATGTTTTCAATTAACCATGTCCAAGATCAGGTCTTGAAAATATGAGATAGTCTCTATGCATAAACTATGCATAATTTTTGCCAATCTGTGTCCAAATGATACATTATCACAATGTGCATTAGAATGGGTTGCCAGAGGCAAATGCTTGTATGATAACTCCCCTAAGGGAATAAAGAAAAGAGCCAAACTTCCATGGTGTCAGCTGCAACATTTCATTTGTTTGGCAGCCATTTGCCATTTGGGAAGCATACTCTGCAAGTGTCAGAAACACACCCTTTACACCCAAGAAGAAAGGACAGAGAAATGGAGCATATTAGGCTATACATTTTTGTTTGATTCTAATGGGGTTTTTTAACTATTTTGCTTTTGGGGATCTTTATCACTCATGTATATAGTTTAATACATTGTTAGTCATTAGAGGTACACAGTACTGCAGAGTCTAAATTTGTATCTAAATTGCCTTTTCTGTGATATTTTTATGATCTATTACAGTCATTATACATTTTTCCATGTGGATCTCTTCTAGTGGTAGGAATAATAAAGTATTTGATTTGTACCTGAATCAAAGATGGATTCTGCTGATAAGGAAAATCCAAAATAGCTTAATTATAGCTTAATATTGGCTGGTAGGTGTATCTCACACTAGACATAGTACAGAGTATCTTGTGGATGCTGCAGGTGTTTACATTCAGGGAGGTGCAGCTGGTGAAAATACCTTGTCTTTGAAGACATGGCAGAGTCCTCAGTTGCAGTGAGCTAGATTTGCTAAGCTTGTTGATTCGTGGGCAGTATTCCACTGGAACATTCCCCCAAAGTGAAATCAATTTTTTAGACATAGTCTGACAAATTTTCTGTGTGGAAGTATGTATTTGCTCTGCATTTAGGTTCCAATTTCAGAAGCTCCATATTGGTCCGAAGTCTATGCTTTCTAACAGCTGTTAGAGTTAGACTGCAGACCTCTTAGTCATGGTCACAGTAGGAAAATGGCACTTTTTTTGAGATAAATCTCAGTTATTAAGTAGTTGCAAAGACTGATGTATTTGCCCCTCTAGTCCCTATGAATATCTCAGTGTGAGGTTTTGGCTTTGTGCATAACATGGTTTGAGTAGAGGCTGTGCTCAGTCCCACGCTTCCTCCATCTCATCTGTTTCCCTGGCTTATGTTGTACTGGGTTGAGCAATCCGTGAGTGCAGAGTGAGTCAGTTCAGCCAACTGATTGGATCGAAAACCTTTTGGCAGATTAATCATCTTCTGCCAGGCAGGTCACTGTGCCAGCTGGTGCAGCGCTCTCATGGTTGCTACTTCTGATGCTAGGGTGGAGTCTGGTGGGGGAGTGCTTCTTTCCACGGCAGCCCATGGTTCCACCAGCCTGGGTGCAGCTTTGTACTGAATTTCAGGATTCGTGCCTGCATTCTGAGACCTGGTGAGTGGATTTAATGCAGTCATTTGTTAGGCAATTCATGCTGCACTGATTTTCAGTCTCCAGAAGCACTGAGCTGCAACTGCCAACAAACTCTGAAATTGAATTAGTCTTCACGAAGGGGTTTTTGTCTTTACATATTATGTGTGATTACAAGCTACAGTGAATACTGTTAAAGTGTTATTTTTTTCTCCTCTGTTCATTGCTACCTGTATTTGTCAAGGTACTGATGTAAAGTTAACTAGTCTGTAGTGTCCTGGATTCTCTACTCATTTTTCTAAAGTTAATTCTCAGAAAGTGTTTTCTTTTGCCCATGCCCATTTCTTTTTGCCTCTGTTAATTTTTGTGTTGGTTATTGCCCATAAGCAAGTGAAGGAGAATTAATGTAAGCAGGTGGCCTTTTGTGTTGCATGAGAGAAGAGGAAAGTGCTCTTTCAGTACAGACCTGCGTGAGCCCTCCTGCAGCTCTTTCCAGAGCAGCAATTACAGGCAACCATCACAGACAAGCACTTTACAGAACACAGAGATAAAGCAGCTGTTCATTCAAGGCAGCCCCTGAGCCCAGACAAGAACTTAGAACTTTCCTTCTGATCCCTGGGAAGTCCTTGGATCACTCTTTAGGGTGATTGGTAGACTCTGTTAGATGCAGGTCTTTCCCTGCAGGGTGGATGATGCTCCAAAGTTTTCAGGTGCATGACTCCGATAGTTGGTCCCATTTTAGTACCTCCTTATTTGGGTTTTGGTGGAGAGAGATCTTTTATCCTCTAAGGAGAGGGAAGGAACTTGCTTTGTCTTATGACATTTATCTCCTCTGGAAATTTATTACTTTATTTCTCTCTTACTAATTAATGTTTTTATCACTTATTGTAACAATTCTTGGCATCCACTTTTCTTATTTGTGTTGGTATTCATTCCTTTAGTTTGAGGTTAAGATGTTTCACTTTACTTCCAAAGCCCTCCTAGTGGTGTATGGACAATGCCTTTACAATGCCAGTTTTAAGACGCTTTTGCAAAACTTTCTTTACCACTTGTGTGTTTCCTCCAGCCCTTATCTGGTGACAGTCCCATAAGTATCTGAAAACGTGTTTTGGGGGTGTGTGGTGTGTATGTTTGTTTCCTCTGAGATTCCTCCTCTGTTGTAATGTTCTAAAACCCATGGCATGCTGGTGTGTTGTCGTGGCATATCCTGTCTCTGTTATTTCAATCTCTCTTTTCCCTCCTTTCTCATGTCTTCCCACATGTTAGCTCTCTAACAGGAAAAATAATTTTGATTTCTTCTGAAGACAGGCCCAGTGGGGGCTTGGTTTATGATAAGGATCATTTAGTTGCTTAGGTGTGTACTACCAACTGATATCCCTAGTCCAGGGAAACCTTTTCTGCAATAACTGTTTCTCAGCCTTACTACTTTATTTTCCTGCCAGCAGTACTTTTACCCCAATCTAATAATTACCACTGTTGTAATTTATATAAATTTAGGAAAACAGTCACAACTTCAAGAAGTCTAATTCTTTCACCCAAAGTGAAAAAAAAATTAAAACTCAAGTAGCTTGTGTTTTCTTAGTTTGTTATAATCTTAATAATGGTAACCTAATTACAGTCATTGTGATTGGAAGTTCTCTTGTATGGAAAATGATATTTATGACATGTATGGAAAACATGTTATAGAAGTAGAATTAAGGATTTTGAAGCTGACAGGCTATGCTTGAATAACCCAGCAGAATAAATGATCTCTCTCATTCGTGGGATGGCAAGTTTATCTCACCCTCCCAGATTTCTCTTTTTTCTGAATTTTATGATCATATTCTGCTCAGTAACAAGATCAGAATATTCCTTCTCTTCTCTTAGTGTTGTCACAGTTCTATACTATAAATATATAAGGTGCTCACAATTGCACTTTTTAAATGTTCAGTGAACAAGATCAACTCAAAAATTCTTCACTAAAATAAGAAGCCATTCGAAATCAACATGTATGTTATGGAGAGTAGAAATCAATTCTTCAATTAGGAACAAGTTATTTCTAATAAAAAGTCGTACTAAAACACATTCTTTTCCTTTTTTAAAAAATCTTTTTTTTATAAGGGACCATGTTTTAGTGTGATCATTGTACTTGCCTTATACATGTATGAAATCAAAATTTTATTCAGCGAGTGCTGCTTAAGGTTCTGAACCCTGGAAAATCTCATATTTAACCTGAAGCATTTCTGTAATAAAGTCTCAGTAATAAAGCTTAACTGCCTAGTATCCCAGTATAAAAACGTAACTTTACATCTATGTGAAATACATTGCTGCATTTGCAACCAGATCTTGGACAATATCAGATGATGCCAAAATGCTGATCAAGTAACAAAGACAGCAGATAATTACAAAATTAGCCAAGAACTGTCAGATACATTAGGTGATTTCCCAGGGCATTGTTGCTTATTTTATGAAGATGGTATTTGCTTTTTCCTTTCCTCTTGTCTCATCTCACTTGAATCAGGTGCATAAAATAAACTTTGGATGCATGCAATTCTGATTCCATTCTTTTGTTCAAGACAGTCTTTCTTGCTTTATACAACGAAACATCCTCTGCTTGACCTCCAAAGACCTTTCTGACATGTTGCACACTACTCCCTGATGTTGCGTAGTCTGTATTTCATAGCATCTGTTTCACTGCCCAGTATTATTTCATTCTCTTTACTGATCTCCATTCACTTGTTTCTTCTTACCTGTCTGGTTGTTATAAAACCTCTCTTTTCCTCTAGGAAATAGCAGCTCTCGAGTTCAGTAATTAACTGATGCACACCAGATCAAAGGGCTGAAGATGTGTCTTTAATCTGAAAGTTCAGTCATCTGCAGTGCGGGAAAGACTTCTGAAACTTCCTGGATCAAAACACTGAGATTGTTGCCTCATGCTATTTTTGCAATATGTTCAGGCATCTACTTGTAAAGAATCTAGATATTGACACAAATCACCAAAATTCCCATGCTTGAGGAAGCATGGGAAGATCATTCCCTCATAGTGTAGGACAGGGACAGTGCTGGAGAGAAAATACATTTGCTTTGTGATTCCTATGCCAAAGGGAGATGTATTTCCTAGAGCCACTCACATTCTAACCAAGGTATTGACTCCTTAATTGAGGCCACTTCTCTCCTTCCTGTCCCAGACATGATAACAAAAGATTCTAGGCTGAAAAAGATAACCATCTTTTTCATCCAACAGAATGGATAACAGATGGATAACAGAATTTCAAAAGTTGTGTGAACATGAGTGGCTTGAGCCCTGCAAGAAGCATGTGCATTGAAATGCAGAGAAGGTTTTTAGGACAGTCCTCCAGAAGCAGCTCCAGTCCAGTGGCATTTTCCATCATCAGTCAATGTAGCTCTAATTGTGGTTTAGGTTAATAAAGGCTTCAGTCATGAACAAAACAACTGTAATAATATCATACATATTTTTTCTAAGATATTCCCTGCGGAGCAGAGCTCTTCCCACCATTTCTTTTCCTTTTAATCCAGCTTATCCATGTTTTCAGGCTATGAAAATCATCCTTGACTAATAATACTGATAGAGAAAAGACTATGTTTAATACAGTTCTCTGCTTGAAACATTAGACACTGTTTTTCTGCTTCCAGGAAGAAATAAAACAAAACGGTGTTGAAATCATTTGTGACAAAGCAGGAAATGGTTTGGGCATGCTTTCTTACTCTTGTCCTCAAACATGATTATGTTCTTCTCCTTATTGTATATTGCCTTATCAGCATGAGGATTAGACTTAGCAATGAATAAATTATGAGATGAAAAGTATACTGTCTAAGAATAACCATTCTTATTGGACACTGCATTTGGGAGGATGCTCAAGCAATTTTAGAGGTAGTTTCTGACTTCTGTAGTGTATTTTTGTAAGACAAGAGTACTGTCTTAATGTCCCTCTGACTTTTCATGTTCTCCACTGTTACTGCTGTGTTCTTCTTTGTGTAAATCCACTGGAAAAGTTATAGCTCCATGTGAAGCATGTGAAATATTTCTGCTCATGTGTGTTCCTGAGGTACTGGCATCCCAAACTTCACCTGTGTGTGAGCTTGTTGACAGTAAAGGCTTGTTCCTGTCACTTTCCCTGGGAGCAGCTGAGCTCAGCCACATGTGATCAGACATAGGGACCCAACAGCTTTGTGGGCTGAACCAGGGTAACTCCCCACCACTCACTGCTATCAGTTGCATTGACTGTAGGAATTACTGTTTGGTCCTTAGAAGACTAGGAGAGCAACATTTCCAAACCAAACTGTTCTATGATTCAGTAAGGTACCTGCTTCCACTCCCATGGAGCTTTTAAAGAACAAGACAGCCCAGGCTGGGGGGCTTCATGGCTGTGAGAAGTTCCATTGAGGGTTGGCCTCTTCTCTCAAGCAGCTAGAGAAAGGACAAAGGGACATGGCCTCATGTGGCACCAAGGGAGGTTCAGAGTGGATATTGGGAAACATTCCTTCACTGGAAGGGTGGTTAAGCATTGAAGCAGGCTCCCCAAGGAAGTAATGGAGCTACCTGGGAGTGTTCATGAAATGAATGGACAGGGCACTTTGTGATATGGTTTAGCAGGCATGGTGGTATTCAGTTGGAGGTTGGACTGGATGGTCTTGGAGGTCTTTTCCAAACTTAATGATTCTATTCTGTAGCACTGGAGGGTTTAATGCTTTCAGATGGCTTCACCCTGCAGCTTCATGCAAGAAAAGGAAGCTTGACCTGCTGACTGAAGTCCCGCCTTGAAGGGATATCCAAAGATGTGCAGGCAACTCAGACATGCAGCGCCATGTACTGTGGCTCAGAAGACTGTTTGTGGGCAATAGACTGTCCTGGCTCAAACCCAGGTGAAAACCCACATTCATTTCTACAATTAGAACTGTCAGAATAAACATTTGGCAAGGGAAAGCAGCCCCACTGAGGGCAGTGGCAAGGAAAGAATTGCACATGTGGTCGGTATTTTGCAATCACTGAGTGGCAGCAGGCACCCTGTGAAGTTCACAGCTGCTACCTCTAAATCCTGCTTGTGACCCTGTGGTCTTACTCTGGGACTCTGCTTCCTACAAGTAGTGCTGACCCTTCAAGGGATACAGGTGCACATGGAGGGAGAAAGGAGCCATCCCTCGTACAAGAGAGAGGCATCATGCTAAAGCTTGGATCACAGCTAGTGTTTTCCAAGAGGGAGTTGGACCCATGACCACATCTATCCAGCCTTGGGACAGAGCAGTCTATCCCCAGTGATTTTAATCATGAAGGAAAGAGAGCATTTAACATTCTTCCTCTGTGCCCTGGAGTCCTTGTAGAGAGGCCAGAAATACCTAGCCTTCAATGCTTTCCAATGCAAATTTGATTTATTTGTTACTGCCAAAATGTGTACTTTCTGTTTTGTTTACATTTGGAGAATTGTGGTCTTAGACAAATTGTCATCACTTCCAAGTAAAATAACGTACTCCTTGATATTGCTTTCAAACTTCAAAGATAGACTGAGGGACTGGAAGTGTCAATATGTTATTAATTTTACAGTGGCAAGTTCCTGGCACCAGTCATTCAGATGAAGAGCTGTGATAAAGTGGAGCAGTTTAAAATTAAAGCAAGTTCAAGGCACATATAGTACCTCATTCACAGTATCTTCAGGCAAAATACTGAGATGGAATTGGTGAACTTTGGTTGATTGTTAATCACACCAATGGCCTGAGTTGATGAAATAACCTGCCCTTGCAAGGTGGCATGCAGCTGTTCGGTTCTATTTTATCATTTATGCAGTTTGGTCAAGAAGTAGCTTTTAAAAATGAATTAAATTGGTTCAAGTAGTAGGTAGTGCAGATGCAACTCATGTGAATTCCAGCAATACCCATTTCACAGGGGCAGAGGAGACAAAACACACTTTCATTATCCCCCCCAGTCATACGTGATGAAGATGAACTAGATTAATGTGATTATAGACAGGAAAATAGCTCTGAGGGAAGGTTATCACCTTGCCTTGCAGATCAAGGCCCCAGAGTGCTGAGCTGTATTTTCTCATGTCCATGGAGGAAAGGAAGATTGCCCCACAGTGCCAGTACAGCAGTGAAGTAGCACGCTTCAAAGACTGGCTCTGTGTGTCCCTCCTCATGTGTTATACTGAAGTGTTTTTACATATACGGGCATCTCAGCAGCTCTTTTCACAGAAATTTAATGTGAAACATCCATGTTTCATAGCCTCACTGAAGCAATGTGATTTTTCTGGTTTTTCTGTGGAGTTACCTTCCACACTTCACTGCTACTATAATAAGCTTCCGGTTCATTACAGTGGTCAGAATGCTCTTTCTCAAGTTGCTGAACCTCTTTGGTATGTTGCTGCTGCCTGGAGTGAGCTCTGCTCCTGTTCTCTTCTGTCCCATTCCCACGGCTTCATCATCTACCCCTTTCTTGCAGTGGCTGTGCTGCTTTTTGACACTGTAAGCCTATTTAATCCATGGGAGTGTCAGAAGACTCCCAAGTTTTCCTGAATGAATTAGTTTTGTGATGTTTTGATGTTCACAGAGAATGCTTGCTCCCATTGAGCAGACAGTGCAGAGGGAGGGCGTGGCCAGAGGAGCTGGGGAGACCTTACCTGGTGGGCCCATCTGTTGCTCACCCAACTCATCTGAGTTCAAATGACTGCTGAGGTCAGCTCGGTCCATCTGACATGTGAGCCTTCTAGCAGTGTCCAGGCAGGGGGCAGAGGTGGGCACAGAGAGAGACTGTGCAGTGCTCTTGCAATGCTTGCACAGTAACGGGTTGAACCCTTTACTGAATTATTCCCACTTCCTTCTCTAAACAGCAGCAAATACAAATAATAATTCTTTGTATGTGTACTTGAGGAAGAGCCCCAGACTGCTCCTATCTCTACAGCTGACGAGGGAACCACGTGTGGTGCTGAGGAGAGCGAGGGTGTTTGTTGCATATAAGTGAAGCCCTGTAAAGTAAAGACCTTGTTACCCTTGAAAAATCATGGCTCAGGCCTGCTACTTAGGCTAAGTAGAAGGGAACTATGGGAGAGTGACTCAGCTGGAATAGGGGTGGAGAGATATGAGAGACATGAGAGACGTGCTGCGTGACTGCCCCATGTCTGCATCGTGGTGTGTGGTAGTTGGTTGACTTGGGCTTGTTGTGCCTTAAAACTGTAAACTGATAACCAGCTAACTGCTTAAAAAGGCCTGGTATTTGCAATAAAGGGGCTCTCCTTTGCACCTGCCTGGGGACTCTACATTGTTTTGCTTCCTACAGGTGGTGTGTGCAGGGGGAACTTGGGAACAGCAGCCCTCACTCTTGTGATGTATTTGGAGGATGTGGAGGTGTATTGTGCAAGAGACAGCCCTGAGAAGAATTTGTGTTGAGTCCATGTTGAATTTGCAGTACAGGCAGCACAAAAAGTGTACTTTGACTTGCAAATGGCTGCATTCTATATGCAAATTACTGAAAAAAGATAAATGTGGAACCCCACAAAGTTGCTTTTAGTTAACATCAGAATGGAATCCAATTTTAATGAATACAGCCTAAACTTTTAAAGAGTTTTCGCTTAATTGGAAAAATGTTTATTTGCTGTGTTCATATTTTTTTCTTAATGAATATTTGAGATGTGCTTGGACTATATTGCATAACATCAATAAACATTTTACTAGCAATATGTTTGGATTTGTGTGTGTTTGAATAAGTTTACTTTCTTTTTTTTATACCAGATTGTAATGCAGGGACTCTATTATCCATCTTGCAGCCTGCAAAATAAGCAACAATTTAATGACTCTCTGGGACTAATTAAAAATGAGTCTTGCTGTTCACTCCTTATTTTCACATAGACAAATTTGGAAGTAGTACATCAAAACTTTAGACAGCTTCTTGTCCTTCTATACATTCCACCTGATCTGTGAAAATTGCCTCCTCACTGCAGATACTTTCAGTTAGGAAAATTTTTCTCCTCTTTACAAGACTTTGAGGCCAGTGTGCAGCTCTTCACAGAGGGAGACAGTTTGCCCCCAGTCTGGTAGAGCAGAATCTCGGCTGGGCTTTCCAGAAGGTAAGCACGGTGCCCAGGGCTTTGGCTGTGTAAGGGGCTGGACACAGAGGGAAAATTGGGTTTTTTTATGAACAGATGGAGCTGAGAGGCTGACAGAATGCTTTGCAACAAGTTGAGAGGGCAGAAGAGCAAAGGGCAAGAGATTGTAGCAGAGATTGGCATTTAGAAAACTTTTGTATGTAAATGCTAGAGAAGTGGTAATAGCAGAGGATTTTCATAGACAAAAGGATTCACTACTTAGTTTTTTGTATGGCTGTGGTTCTAATTTAAATGACAGGAGATGAGAATATGGAGGTTAAACATATTCTCTCTTCACCACCCTCCCTTGCCTTTGGTGTTTGTTGCCCTCCCCGCCCTCCCATGGCAGTATTTTTCAATTAATTCTGCAATTTGAAAAAAAAAAATGCTTTTCTTCTCAGACTATAGGACAGCCTCTAGAATTAAAACACAAAGTGTTAGAGCTGTGTGATTTGTCACATTCATGTTGCAATAAGGTTTTATTTTTATACATAAAGGGGGTGATATCAGTCTCCTGATCAAAAGATCTTGTTATCTATTCAGTCTACCCAGTCTGTTTTTTATGAGGCTTCCAATTTTTTTGATAGCAAGAATGACATAATAAAATAATCATGAAAACTATTTAAATCAAACTTACACCACTGGAAAGAGACAGAGGCATAGGACAATGTTTCAATTTAATTTAATTCCAATTTTTCCAGGAATAATTGAAGATTTGTTTTATCCAGATCTCTATTACTATTGAAGTTTTAAGTAAATATACTTGCTGCCTATGTCTGCCAGTCAAATTTTTTTTTTTTAATTCAGAAATATTGTGGATTTATGGCACTCCAAATTTTTATGGGAAAGTAAACTATGATTAGGAAGGCAAGAAATCATCTTCCCTGCCAAATGAAATTGGCTTTCAGGTTAATTACAGAAAACAATACTGTTACAATAAGATCAAAATTTCAAAAAGAAAATATGAATACCTTTATTCATTAATAAATTAAAATGTATGTGTTGGCTAGCAACAGCTTTCTCCAGCAAGCTTTCTCAGTGACTCTTCTGGCACCCTGAAACTAACACTGAGATCTCGAATGGTAGATACTCTTGACTCAGACATGTTGGGTTTATTGAACTGAGGATATGGATAATGAATTGTTTAAAACATGGGGGGAAAAATGTTGCATGTCCTCACCTCCTCAAAATGGTCACTCAGTCCTGAGTTCTATTTCTCTTATTCGATCACTGTCTGGAATCTATCCTATTTTTTTTTCCCATAAACTTTTATCATCTTTCAGGAGCAAATTAGAACACAGATTTTTGTGAAGAGCAGAAACTGCTAATTTATCTAGGAAAGAGTGAGAAGCCACCAGACATTTTAGTCTAAAGTTCCATTAATTTGTTGACTAGCAATGAAGCTTTTCAAAGTTTTGTATCTGTTTTTCACGTTTCTCCGTTTTTGAATATTCATCTTAGAGTTAGTTGTGGGTTCAATCCCCATGCTGGGCACCAATTAAAAATGTATTGTTTTTTGGTTCAGGGTAAATTTGGGAGGAAATTTTCGAATGGGGCTTTTTTGGAGAGTAAATTTAAATAGTTTTTTTTTAGTTGGTTTTGGAAAAGAATTGTTTTGGAGAAAAGTGGAAAAATTATTTATTTAATAAATAAATTGTTTATAAGTATAAGGAATGAATAATATGAAAAAATAAAATTTTTTGTTGTTTCGAGGAGAGATGGGAAAATTGAGAGAAGTTTTTGTTGTGAGTTAGTTTAGTTTTTTTAGTTTTTTATTAGTTTTAGGTTTTTTGGTGTTATGGGCATATGAACCTATTTTGAATATGCCCTTTGTGCACCATATTTGATGAAGTATCTCAAATGAGCACATCTCAAATATAGTTTCTGACTGTCTGGACATTGCAAAAAACCCACATTTAACTGCTCTCACTGCTCAAATACTTCTGAATCCCACATGCAAAGGTGGGATCTGAAAGAGACTCTATACTTTTTTTGTAAGTGGTTTTCATCTTATCCAGGCTGGGTATTTTATTTTGTAGGGAAACACCTGGTTCTTGAAATCAAAAGTATAAGAAAAATCAGAATGCAGAAATACTCAGTGAACAGCAGAAATTGATAATTTATCTTGGAAGGGATTGTTATTAGCAGCTGCCAAACAAATGTACAAGATATGATCAAATGGCAATATGTGAATTCAAGTAGGTGTTTTAACCTCTCTAAAACATGTTATGAACAAGCTCCCCTGTGAACTAATCGGGTGGGTTTTATATCCTTTGTATCATATTTCACTATAAAATAAATAGGTGTTTCCTGTTGTTGATGAACTTGAGTATGTTTGAAAAAACATACTCAAATGCAGAGAAGTAAAATTATCTACTCCTTATAATGCACTTGGGCACTTCTTGAAGATCTAAAAATTATAACTTGATATTAGCAATTTCTTCTTTTTTCTTTTTATACAACCCCAAAATTGCATAAACTTGAGATGTTGTCTGAACACACTTGATAACAGCTTTGCCTCACACCATCCACTAAAAAAAAATTAAATTTGTAACATTTCCCTGCTTATTTCTGTCCCCACCAGCTGCCTTGCTTTGCTAGCACCAGTGGTTTTGTGTCAGCTTCACGAACCAGCAGGGGAAAAAAGCCCCATTCTCTGATCTGATTCATCACAAGCCTGTTGAATAAGTGGCTAAAAATGGGAAGACCATGTAGGGAGTCACAGTAATGGCCAAGGGGAATGAAGATGGGAGAGGATTGGTCTATTTGGAAGCTGTGATAATGAAGGTGGTTGCTGAGCACTGTAGGTTCATGCTACGCTTGACCAAGTGAATCTGCAGGCTGCCAGCAAGGGATAGTTCTGCTTCTTCTCCATCCCTACTGATTGTAGGCCAAGTCTGTGGAAAGCAAACCAACCTAAACAGAAATTCTACATTAGATCTGATAATTAAGCAGACTTGTAACCTCCTCCTTGCTATACCAAATGCAGGTTAGTAGTAGTTTTACCAACAAGGTATGGGATGTGGAGAGGAAAGGTGGTTGCCTCATGGTGACAACCTGAATGTATGAACTGAACTTGACAAACAGCACATATCAGTCCTCGTTCTTTGCTTTACATTACCTGCTGAAGGTGAGAAGTTCAGTTGTCTGGAGGAGTGAAGCTCCATAAGATTTTTGTTGGCATTTGTTTCTCTGACTTCCTGGATTTTATCAAAAAAATTCCATCTTGGAGCTATAAAATATTTGCTGAAGAGCTGTAGACTGCTTATTTTGGTTCTTCCAAGACTTCAAATATCAGTAATACTGTTATAAATTGTAGCCACCAAGACTGGCCTCCTTAAACTAGAATACTGAATCACAGTAAAGATGAACCCTGCTCTTAGACTTTTACAGTTTAAATAAAGACTGAAAAAGAAGTTATTCTTCTTATTAAAGGTGAATTGAATCTCAGTTAAATTAAACAGGAAATCTTCCTTCTGCAAAAGTGAGTCAAATAGCTGATTTTTAACAAAACCTTCCCCCTTATCATGTACTTGCTCAGAGAACAAAGAGAAGAAATCAGATTTTCTGAATCTCAGTCCTGCATCTTAACCAGTCACTCTGGTCATCTTTCTTTACTAAATGCTTTAAAAAGAATTAAATTGCCTTATAAAGAGAAGGCAGAACTGCTTGGTTAGTGCCAGAGAAACTGATTAAATCCCTTACGCTGAGAGAAAGGTGCATTGGTTATTATTAAACACATCCTTGATGTGGCCTCAAGCTCAAATAGTCATTAAACTATTTCCAGAAGCTGCTAAAGGAGAATTTCTCTATTTGCCTTTTTTTTTTTACATTCCTTCTTCAGGCATCTGGTGTAGAGGTCCCTCACAAAAAAATGCCAAAACCCTATACCCTTAAAGTCGTCCCTAATTATGTGAAGAAAACAGAAAAATATTAACCTGGAGGGAAATAAAATAAAATTAAAACTCCAGATGATTCTCCAGACAAATGAGACCAGGATGAGGGTCAGTAACTGGAATCACGATACTGGGCTAAATTGCCATTTGGTAGGGAGAACAGTGTGTCTGGTCTCAAAGTTTTAAATCAGAAAACTTTCATCACATTGATCAAGGAGTTGTAGAAGGCCCTTTCAGTTTGCCACGGAAGATAAGCTCATCTGACCTTCAGTAGGAGTGCATCCATTTGATTTGTTAGCATTTGTGTGCAGAAGCTGTTAATCTTGATTAGCTGTTGAAGACTGATTTAATACTGTCACTTTTAGATCAGTATGCAAGGAGATGCATACTGATCTAAAAGTGGGTGGCAGAAGGCAGAAAGAAAACAAGTCTGACTTTGGGTTTGTTCTCATATCAACCCTTTCAGAACTGTGATGTCGGTATTTATGTTTCTTCTTGAAACATAAAACTTGCCAAAATTATGATCCCCAGTGTGAACAGTGTTTTAAGAAAGTTTCCTCTTCCCCTTTAGCCATTATTTCCTTCTTCTATTGCTGCACAGGTTGTATGTACCAGTGTGGTGACAACTGGTGGTAGTAATGAGGCTGCAGACTTCACTTCTCTCTAATTGAAACCTGTTCCTCTTCTCATTAAGTCTGCAGGATGTGTGTTGCCTCATTAATCCAGAGTACTGTTGTAATTTCTTCTCCCCGTTCCCACCTCACCCTCAGCCTGGCATTAGTGCAGATAAGGAACGCCCCACTTTAGGTGCCGTGTGCAGGAATTAGCTGCTAATTGCTCCTGCTTTTGCTAGTCTGAGCGGGAGCACCTGGGAGCTCCTCAGTCAGTCCGAGGGAGCTGGGATTGGTGCGGTGGCATTCATTGCTCTCAATAATGGACAAGATCTTGATGCCCATGTCAGTCACTCAGCAGTGAGGATGGAGGAGCTTCATGTGGTGTATCTGAGCTATCTGCTATTGCAGTAAAGGGAGGGCACCTCTGTGGAAAGGCCCGTGTGCTCGGCGGGGACAGGAGACTCCCAGTGCCTTCCTTTGGAAGGTGGGCAGCTGGGGCTGCGGGAGCCTGGGATCCATCCCCGCCGGTAAGCGAGTCTCTCTGGTCGGAGGTGGAAAGGTTTCTCTGCGTCATTTTGACTATCTAGTAACCCTTGTGTTCTGGGTTTATGAACTGGAAGTTGCCCTTGCTGCTGTGATTTAATACCCATTTTTGTGGGGATGGACTCACCCTGAAGCCGCCGAGGGCCTGGAGCTCCAGCGCTATGCCCGTCTGCAGAGGCACGGCGTGTGTAGCGACCCCTCCCACTGGGGAGGGGGGAGTTAGTGAGTTTTTGTCAGAGATGGAGTATAAATCTGTCCGGATAGTTTTCTTAATGCTAGCTCCTACCATCCCTTCCCGTTCCACCCTGCCTCCACTGTATTTTTTCCCTCCTGAGGAATCACTGAAAATGCCTATGTGCTCTTTGGTGGGCTATTGCCCACCTATTGCTTTTCAATTTAATCTGTAGCTCATGCTGACAGAGAAGGCTTATGTGGTTCGTTACTGTAAGTCTGCTGCTCTTTGTCACTGCTACGGTGGGTTTTTTCCTTTTTTCTTTGTGTAAGTACAGATATATTTATCCAACTTTATGTGACAGTAATGTTCTGATTTGCTGTAAGAGACTCATAAATCAGGAATAGCGGGCATTGCAAAACAATTGAAAAACACTACATATTTTCAAAGATACTTCATAATAGAGTATATTTTTATGGCATTTCAGTGTATTTTTTGCCTCAATTCTACAGAAAAAGCATTAAAATTAGTTAGAATGATGAAACTCATGGCAAGATGTTAATAAATGGTGGCTGTGTAGCTGTACACAGATCATGCTCACTTTGAATCAATTTCCACAGTCACCTTCTTCTGGTTGCAGGATAATCTAAAGCTTCATAATGTTATAAATACATATTATAAAGTTGGCTTTTCGCAAGGTGTGTGCTATATGATTAATAACATTGTGGTAAGGATATAAGTTTTTATTTCTGCTATTAGTAAAGAAAATTAGGCATAGTGGTAGTAGTTGGTATAATATGCTTAAGCTGTCTGTTTGGTCGGGATAACATCCAGTGAACATGTAAAGAAGACCCTGCTATTGATATACCAACTATCAGCATCTACCATCTGAAGAAAGTATGGACCAAGGCTGAACCGGGAGGTGATAATGAAGACACAGCCAAGAAACACGCACGCTCTAAAAAGGCAGACCCAAGGAGAGACCATGCAAAACAGTTCCTGGAATATGGAAACTAGTTTATGGAAAAATGTGAATATTCAACAGACTGATGCAATAGAAAGGGTATTTAAAGAATGTCTCTGATACAGCAGAGTGTGGACTTGGCTGGCGTACTTTGCTTTTTTTCTATCTCCTAATTGTCTTATTTTCTATTAAACCTATTTCTTAAAATTTACATAGAAAGTGAACCTCATTTTTCACAATAAGTAAAAGAATTTTCATCACAATGCAAATGACTTGAGGAAAAAAAGAAATTTGACACTATATAACCTGGAAACTCCAGTGTACATATTTTTTGAATATCACTTAAGATGAAATAATGTCATTTAAACTTGAAAATGAAAATGCTGCTGCTTTAAGATACCATTTTTCTTCTTTACATTGTCAAAGACAACTGCAGTTGCTGTGCCAACTGCATCTTCAAGGTGCAGTGGTAGCACTCTGAAAGTTGACAGGTTGAACTTTGGAATTGAATCATAGTGACAGCTTTGGCCCTTTGTACCTCCCTTTAAGATAGAAACCCAGAAAACAGTACCCAGTTAATAATAATTGTGTATGTTGACATAACGTATATGCCTGAGAGAAAGGAAATAGGGCTAAAATGTCATACATGAGGATAAAATGAGCTAGTAGAAATTGGTTGCTTGATAGATGTGATTTTTTTAAACTACTGGTCAAACTGAAGCGCCCTGGAAACCCTAAGAATAATTCAGTGATCTCTTTAAGATGATAGGCTGCCTAGAGTGGTGGTGATGCATGTGCTTTCAGCACAGGAAGTATCTGTTTTCTAGACTGCTGCCTTTCAAGGGGTGAGCTGCAGTCAACTGAAGGTCTCATTTTGTTGGTATATGGAAAAACAAAATGCTAGGTAAGCTGTTTTTCTACACAGAAAACCTTTGCAGAGGCAGTGAGGGCTGACCATGTCTGGGGAGTGTGATTGATGGCAAAAGAAAAGCAGAAATCACATGGGTGAGTAAAAACTTCCAAGCTGTTAAAAGAATAGGAAGGTTGGAGGGGTTTTGGTTTATTTGTTTGGTTTTGCCTTTTGTTCTTTTGTTCCTGGGTTTGTGTGAGCTGGGTTTTTTTTTTTTTTATTATTATTTTGGTAGTTTTCTGTTGTTTGGGTTCTTTTTAGATTTCTGGCCCTTTAGGTTATATTCAATTTATGCCTTTATATTTTTTCCCTATTAAACTATGAGATCCAGAAATCTCCTTTATAAGTGGAGGTATAGGGGTGTTTTTAAGCTGTTTTTACTTTTATAATTACAGGTAGTAGGTAATATTAAAAAAAATTAGTATTTGGTGTCAGTTAAATGGAGCTGGGAGCAAACTAGGCAATGTAATTTATTTGGCAAGACTTCCTGGCATCTGTTTTGCTTTGGTCCTGAAGCCCCCTAGACTGCTTTTGTTCTGCAGCACGTAAGCTGAGAGCGTGGAGAGACAATTGGTAATGTGATCGTGCAGATCCAGATGCAAGAGTGAGTTTATGAAGGCAGCAAATGTGGCTTTGCCAAATGCTCTTGTCATGTACTTTTAACAAGATGTGTTGTCTGATAACTTCAGCTGTAAATCCCTGGGCCAGCCCAGGCTCTCAAAAGGCTGCTCTGACTGCTTGATGTGTCACTGTGCCAGCCAAGAGCATCTGGAAGAGTAGGTTCATGCTCTGCTTTTTGTTGGGAGTCTTGGGGTTCTGAGGCAGGTGGGGGATGGTGGGCGCCAAAGTAAAACTATAGCTGGATGCAAATTAAATTTAAAATGTATCAAGCTAGTCATAAAGAGCTCTACTTCATATTGTGGATTGTGCTTTTAATCTAGTTTCCAATGGAAGCTTATTTCCAAGCATGATGTAGATGTGATCAGAAATTTCATAAGACCATCTGCTTGTATTTCACTCTAGAGTATCTCCCATGTGATAATTGGTGTATTTATTAAGCTTTCTAGTAAGATTTATTCGTCCTGAAGATAAAGCAGCACTGAAAAACCCAGCAGGTAGACTGTGCATTTGTAAAACTCCCTGTCTTACCAAGGAGCTTCCTTCTCTTCTGGTGGAGTGCCAGTTCTGCCATACTCTAAATAGCTTTTCATTGTCACTTAATACCCGTGCACATGAGAGTGTGAAAAGTGCTTATTTTTATACTTTTTATCATTGTTAAAAAATTGTTCTGATATATATGTTTGTTATTCTGAACACATGATATACATGAAGTTAGTCACGACAGTAGTATGGGTTTTTCCCCATTTCTTGCCCCTACTGAATTTGAAGGAAAAAAACTTCAGGTTCTTTGAAATCAGTAACAGTGAGTGTTTGCTGAGTGGTTAAGGATATATGTAGTGCTTTTCTCTAAGTGTAGACAGCATATGTGTAGAAAGGCAGAAAATGGAAAAATTCTTTTCAGAAATCTTAAGAGACAAAAAATTTAAAGATGATCTTATTTCTTCCTCCTAACTGATGTTGTTAGTTTAAATATTTCTTAGTGTCATTTTTCCTCTCATTTGTTGCTCACGGCAGTGCAGAAAAAATCTGAGATAAATGTGTCTTTGGAGACTGTGTCATTGCAGATCTAAGGTCCCAGTGTGAAATCTGTGTTTGCTTCTGCAGATCCCAGAGCCCTCAGGTGGATGGGTCCAGGGGGATCTTCTGATTTACTGTTTCAGTTCAAGACTTTAGTGAGGCCACAAAGTGAAAGTCATCCATAAGCAGAATTCAGACTGCTTTTCACACGTTTTGGTGCTCATCAGGGAACAGAATCTGTTGGTGGAATTAGCTCAGCTGCTTCTCTGGTAATGCAGTCTTGATGCAGGAATTTGTACACTATACAGCCCTTTTGCTTCTTCTCTGGGCCTCTCTCACTCAGAGGAACCACTCAAAAGTATTGGCTGCGGTGCATCAGGCTGCTGAGTTTTTGAGTACTAGTCAGAGATGCTCTGGCTCCATTGGAAGTGGCTCTGCAGTGATCCCTATGGGTTTTGCCTCCTCCATGCCTGGGTTGTGGGCCTCAAGGTTAGACAGAAATAGTCCCTCTTTGCGTTCTCTTCTCTCATCATTTTTTTGGGAGTTCACATAGCACAGGTTTTATCTAGGCTACGGAAGCTGCCTTGTGGTTTAAAATTTTGTGCAAATTTTTCTCTTTTTGTGTGTGGTTTAAGGCTAATGTGTTTTCTTACATTTTGTATACACTACATGGGGCTGAATTGGTAGAGGATTTCCAGGCAGGATGTAGTATAATTTTGGATGGTTATAAGCTGTCCAGAAGGGGTAGGAGAGGAGGGAGAGTCAGTGGGGTGGCTCTGTACATTAGGGAGTGTTTTGACTTCATGATGCTAAAGGACAGTGATGATAAGGTTGAGTGCCTTACTTGTGTAAGAATAGGGGAGAAGGTCAACATCCTGGTGGGGGTCTGTTACAGACCACACAACCAGGATGAAGAGGTAGATAAAATATGATATAAGTGATTGGTTGACATTTTTATGACATTTTGGGCTCATGGGAGATTTTATCTTGTTGGCTGCCTGCTGGAAACTCAATACAGTGGAAAGGATGCAGTCTAGGAGGCTTCTGGAGTGTGTGGAAGATAAGTTCCTAACACAGCTGGACCTTCTGTTTATGAACAGGAGGGCTGGTGGGAGATGTAGTCAGAGGCCATCTTGGGCACAGCCACCACAAAATGTTTTTTTTGATTCTTGATGAAGTAAGGAAGGGGGTCAATCAACAAAACCTGTACTTTGGATGTCCAGAGGGTGGACTTTGGCCCATTGAGGACAATGGTTTGGAGAGTCCCTTGGGACACAGCCCTTAGAGGCCAAGGGGTTCAAGAAGGCTGAACATAATTTCAGAAGGAAATCTTAAAGGCACCGGGGCAGGCCATCCCAATGTCTCCAAAGATAAGCCAGCAGGGAAGAAGATGAGTCTGTCTGAGCTTGGAGTTTTTGCTGAAACCGAGGAGCAGGGGTAAAAAGAGAGCTTAGTATTTTTGGAAGAAGGGACAGGCAACTCTGGAAGAGAACAAAGATGTTGCCAGGTCATGTACAGAAAAAATTAGAAAGGAAAAAGCTCATCTAGAACTCAGTCTAGCCACCATTGTAAAAGGTAATAAGTGTTTTTATAAACACACTAACAACAAAAAGAGGGCCTCTGTTCTTTATTGGATGCAGAGGAGAACATAGCTAAGGATGAAGAAAAGGCTGAGATAATTAATGCTTTCTTGCCTCAGTCTTTAACAGAAAGACCAGCTATCCTCAGGGCAACTAGCCCCCTGAGCTGGTAGCAGGGATGGGGAACAGACTAGATACCCTGCAATCCAGGAGAAAGCAGTGCCCTGCCATGCCATTTAGGCATTCACAAGTCTAGGGGGTTGGATGGGGTCTGTCTGAGGGTCTGGAGGGAGCTGGTAGACAGGACGACCAAGGGATCAGGCCCAGCCAGCATGTATTTAGGAAAGGCAAGTCCTTTTTAACCAACCTGATTTTCTTTTGAGACCAGGTGACCCACCTAGCAGATGAGGGAAAGGCTGTAAATGTCAACCTGGACTTCAGTAAAGCTTTCAATACTGCCTCACACAGAATTTTCCTGGGGAAGTGGGCAGCCCATATCTTGGACAGGTGCCCTCTTTGCTGGGTAAAACTGTCTGAGTGGCTGGGCCCAGAGAGTGCTGGTGAATGCAGCTGCATCCTGGTGGCAGCCAGTCACTGTGCTTTCCCCAACTCCCTGAAAGAAGGCTCTAGCCAAGTGGGGATTGGTCTTTTCTTCCAGGCAGCTGGCAACAGGACAAGAGGAAATGGCCTCAAGCTGCATGAGGGGAGGTTCAGGCTGGACATCAGGAAGAATTTTTTCACTGGAAGGGCTGACAAGCATTGGAACAGGCTCCCCAGGGAGATGATGGAGTCACTATCCCTGGAGTGTTTGAGAAACAGCTAGACATGACACTTAGTGCTATAGTTCAGTTTGCATGGTGATGTTTACTCAAAGGTTGGACTCAGTATTCTTGTCAGTCTTTTCCAGTCTTGATTATTCCATAATTTTGATTTTACAATTGATTTTGGTATGATTTTTTTAGTGTCTTCAGTCTCTAGATGAAAATGGTATACATTTCTCTTCTTTCTTTTCTATCCAAGATAAGCCACAGTATGTGTGATTTCTGGTCATTCAACCACCACAGCTCATCAGATAATCTTTGAGCATACCAGCAGCGGATGAAACAGGTACTTCACAGACAATTTTATGGCTCCATCCAACAGAAGATTTCATCTTCAAACAAAAATCTCTCAAACAATTTCAGCCTTGAAGAAAAGTGGTAGTGACTGCTGAACTGATTAAAGGAAAAAACATAAACTGATTTTTGCTGGATGCGGGTGCACTGTTAGAATTCCACTTATGCTGTGATATAATGAACTTGGGCCTTGTGACGTCAAAATCTCAGCATGAATGTTTGAATACATTGTGTAGAGTGCAGTAAGCTATGCATGTGTCTTTCCTGGAAATGTTTACATCATATTTGTATGAATTAGCTTGATATGTGGTATAAATGTAAATAATTTCAGGCATCATAAATGGGAAAAACTATTTTTCAACCCTCTCTGTTAGAAGAGAGTTACATTGCATTATCATGTCTTAAGTTGCTGAAACTTTTCTGATTATTAAAGTTTTGGGTAAAAATCATCTATGGATCCTATATGTCTCAAAAGATCTCTGAGGGAAAGAGGTTTGTATGGAAAATACAGCAAAAGCAGGTCTCCCATTTTTCAGAGCAAGTGTATGAAAAGTAAGTTGTTTTCCCATGTTAGACTCCCATAGGAATATTGCTGTGAAGCTGTTCTCTTCCTGAAGTATTTTTTTGTTTTGGTTTGTTTATTTCGGTGTAGTCATGTATCTTTTTCCCATTTTCTGAGGAGGGGTTATTTGGGGTGTGGGTGTAATTTTTAACAATAGCTCAAATCTGATTATGAACCTCTGGAATCTATTTTCACAGTTACAATATTACAGCTGGTTGAAACTTGGCATGTCTGTTTTCAATGAAATGCCAACGCCGAATTTTCTTTTGAATGAGGATGAAAACAAACATTAATTTGTCCATAAAACTGATTTTTTTCAAAACATGTTATTTTAGCTTCATTGAAACACTATTTTAAGGAAATCAAAACATTGTATTCGGCTTTTGACTCCTCTAATTGTTCCATATAATAAGAAATAACATTCTAAATGATATGTCTTTGAATGAAGCATGGCTTTTCAGAAAGAAAAAATCATAGAACTCAAAATAATTTTTGTTGCTCTCCTTCTATTTGTTAATTGAAATCCTTAAAAGGAATCCTTGAAAATTCAGTTTCATCAGAATGGCCATTTCTACCTTTGGTTCTGAGAACAACTGAATCATATGAATGTTCAGGAAATGATTAAAATTTCATCTTCATGCAACATTTTGCAAGCCAGGAAGCATTGACTGAACGAGACCTCTCTGTAGCTGCTTCTGTCTGTGGCCAGGAGACAGAGCTCAAGAATACTTCATCTCTATCCTGTTATTTGTTCCTGGGCAGCAGGAGAGAATTTAGTTACTGTTAAGAGGATGTAAAGTACTTCCTCCTTACATTTAGGGAGCTGGAAGTGGAATATCTGAGGTGCCAGTAGATTACTGTAGGTGAAAGATGAGACAGTTGGATGAGTTAGGAATGAAGGGCTGTGCTGTGCTGTCAGTGGTCGCCTTGGGTTTGCCCACCATCCTGTCATCAGCAAGGATTATGAATGCCACTGAGGAAGCATGGGTTGCTTCTCTTTTGTAGCTCCCAAAAGAGGGCGATTCTGGCCAGCTCAGTGTGCAGTGTGGTGTTGTGGATCTAGCTGTTTGCTCATGTTCTTCCTTGGGGTAAGTAAATAAGGTGCAGGTATTTCACTATTTGCAAGGGGAGATGAGTAGAATCTACACAGCGCTAAATTCTCAAGCAAGTGAAAAGCAAGTCTGTTTTATGTAATATGGTGTAGAATCTGTTGCCAGACAGAACTTCTTGTTTTGATATTTTTTCAAAAGTCAGTGTCCCTATGTTTTGCATGCTTGAAATTTGTAGTAGCTCTAACTGAATTGCTGCTTTTTAAAAAATATATCACTTATTCCTTAGTTTTGCTGCTTTTAAGTTCATTTTTATTTTACCAGTAATGTTGATCATGATTCTCATTATGTTTTTCAGAATGCTTCTAAAGCTAGTTGTTAGTGTTTTAAAGCTAGTGTTTAATTTCTGTCTTAGAATATTCATCAGGAATGTTTGAGCATGGGCAGTGTTGAATGCAAAACTACTCTTTTGCTTTTCTCAAAATGATGTTTGCATTTACCTGCCCTTTCTCCAAGTGTTGAAGGAAAAAGGGATGCATTTGCTGTTGTATAAATGTGGCTTTGTTTTGCCAAATTCTTCCTTTCCTCAGCAGAAACCCACTGCAGAGCCCTAAGGAGACAGTAGCATCCATGTGATTGATTTAAATTTCGTGTGGTGTATGCGATGAGTGCTTTGTGAACGTGGGGCACTGCAGTGCCACAGCCCTGCTTGTCTGAAGGGCTCTTGAACAAGGGACTCCCTGGGTACCTGAGGGCTTTGAAGAGGAGGGAAGTGATGTCCACAGAAGCAACTGTCTTCTTGAGCTGCAGCCAGACCTTTCTTTTCCTCTTCAGGTGTCACATTTTAAATATATATTCAGTTGTTTTCCAGATCCCTTGATAAAAGCCACAGGGGAGATTCACTCCTGAAGGAATGTGAACGTTGTCAGAGACTCACTGTATTTTGTGAAGTACAAAAACCAGGCAAACTTCTGGTTCACCTTTGCACAAAGGTGCTTAAAATTAGTGGAAGCAGAGGTAAAAATCGTGTGCAATATGAAGAAATAAAACTTGTGGGAATGTAATTCAGAATCCTATTTTCGTTAATATTGAGAGACAAGATAAAGCCGCAAATCAGCTATCTAAATTAAACTACAAATGAAGAATTATAATAAAATTTAACATGGCAATAAGAACTAAATACAAGATTACAGTGTCAGTGATAGATTGTAGATATATTTTCAGACTTGAATTCAGGTTTACAGCTAGATGTTTTAAGGTGTTTTTCTACAGTGAAGGTACAGAAACTTTGAGGGTTGATTGCTGGAAGATTTCTCACAAGTAAACCTTGAATTACAATAAGCCCTCTAATCATTATACCCTAGGCTATTTTTTAACTAAGATTTATCAGCATTTTTCAACTGGATTACAGAGTAAAGCTCCTAGGCATGCTTATGAACAATGCATAGTAAATATGCTGCAAAAATGTTTTCTGCTCCCTTCTTCAAACCCTCCAACTCCTCAAGTTGAAAAATAGTTTTCTACGTGTACTATCTAATCCTTTGTTATTTAAATATATACGGGTTGGGGCTGTATTTTTCTGTTGTTTGCATGGGAAGTAGATTGCCTTTCTATAGGATTTGAATTCAATTTGTCATTATTCTCCAACTTGGCAGTTGGTGCACATCTCTGGATGCTGGCCAGAAGGAAAGGTGGGAGAAGGGGTGCAAGCTTCTAAAGAGAGAGTATTTGTTTTTGAGCACCAGGTAACCGCTCCTCCTTTCCCTTTTCCTTATGTGCTAATGTATCTTGGGGTTGATTGCAGTTTGAGACTGGTACATGGATTTTAAACATTTATCATTAGTACTTACATATAAATCAGAATCATTAGGTTGGAAGAGACCTCCAGGATCATCAAGTCCAACCCAACCCTAATCTCAACCAAATCATGGCCCCAAGTGCCGCATCTAGTCTTTTCTTAAACACATCCAGAGATGGTGAATACACCACCTCCCCAGGTAGACCATTCCAATACTTTATTACTCCTTCTGTAAAACACTTTTTCCTGATATCCAGCCTATATTTCCCTTGGCGCAGCTTGAGACTGGGGTGAATAGGGAGAATAGGGTGAACATCTCAGAAATTCCTGAATAGGCACCCCTCATGCCTACCATTGGGCACCCCTTGTGGCCTTCAGCTGTTAGTCCATAGACTCATCTGGTGTCTATCATCCCTTGGGCACTTTAAATTATGTGAAACACTGATGGCAAGGCAAACTGCATTGAGCTTCAAGTCAGGACAGGCCACAGGCTCCTAGAGAGTGATTTGACTTTCCCCAAAGTAGGTACTTTAAATCCTTGACTAGTGACTATACTGGGAGCTTGAATGCTTTTCAGAGACTCTTAAGTATGAATGTTTTAATCTTGGATAGATCCCAGCCAGAGCAATTACCTTGCCTCTGATAACAGCTTGGGATTTTGGCTGCCTTAGTTGTTAATTTACATTATGAGATCTTAATTTTTGTAGAGCAGCAGCTTTCACTAATAACAAACCTTCAATAAGATTTTCCATTTTAGTGCTGGCCTTCTTTATAATTAACTACATAATGTTGTTGCTAGAAAACCTATATATAGATGTGAATACCTAGCAGGAGAATACTTAGTTCAGTAATTGTTTGAGCTCAAAGTGGCTTGCTGGGAATAATTTGTACATGGGCATGCATATAGTCTCCCTGTGCATATACACACTAAGAGCAGGTTTCTTGTATCATCTGATTTAATTTTAAATTATCCTAACAGCACTTAACATTATTTTACATTGTTTCTACTGAATAAGTTATATTATAAATAATAGTTATATAAACTATTTATTGATGACTTTTTATGAGGTCTTGATTAAAATTTCTGCAGCAGTAGAAATCCATTCAGGAGTAGCCTGCCTTTTAATCACTCTGCCTTCTGAGCAACAAGGCAAATCTCTTTACTAGCAGTTTCCTAGGCTGCATACCACATATTGCCTGAATTGCTGTCTATGTAAATCCTATTTTATTTCAACAGTAATGTTATTAAAAAACAAAAAATCAAAGAAACAACAACAACAAAAAATCCCAATACCAGCATGGATATGTAAACCACTTTATTTCCTGTTTGTATTATTCTAATCACAAAGTCATTCAGGTTCAGAAAGATCCCCAGATCACCAAGCCCAACCTTTGGCCGATCACTGCTTTGTCAACTGAACCATAGCACTAAGTGCTATGTCTGCTTGTTTCTTGAGTGCTTCCAGGGATGGTGTCCAGTGATGGACATCTCCCTGGGCAGTCCATTCCAATGCCTGGGCAACCCTTTCTGTGAAGAAATTCTTCCTGATGTCCAACATGAACCTTCCCTGGTGCAGTTTGATGCTGTGTCTTCCTGTGCTGTTGCTGGTTGCCTGGGAGAGGAGGCTGACTCCCACCTTGCTACAGCCAATAACATTGATTTGTTGACTGTATTTTGTGGAAAGACTATGGGTAAATTGTCACTTAAAACTGTAAAACAGGATCTGGAAGTCATCTAATTCAGGGTGTTGTAAGTATGTTCCCTGTCAAATAACTGAAATCAAGTTTGTGAAGAGGGGTAGGAGAAGAATGTCATAGAGATACATTTAGACCTTCAGCCCTAACAAAGGGGTCTTGAATTTTTCTGTATATATGCAGGCTGAAACACTTTTGCTAATCACTGGCAAAGGTAGAGGGAAGAATTAAACTTGAGTAGAATACTAAGGTTTCCTTTTGAGTTTTTTAAAACTTGATTTTGAAAGAAGCACAAAATAATTTGGAAAATGGGTGGAAAAACTAATTCTTCAGTGGTGAAGTTGAGTGAGATATTTAAGCGTATGCTCAACTTTAACTATCCAGTGTATTTTTGGGCTAGATCCAACAAGAAAACATGCAATTTATTCTTCTAAACTAAGAATTTAAAATTTCAGATTGCTTGTTCAGTTACCATCTACCCTGGAGGGAAACCAATTTTATTTGCAGAAAACTTTAATGTTTTTCTATGGGCATCAAATATTCCTTATGAGAATGGATGGTAGCTTCCAAAGCTAAATGGCATTAAGATCTGAAAAGGAGAAATCAAGTTAAAATTCGTACCATTATTCTCTCAATGTGAAGGCATTTCTGGATTCTGTTGGGAACTGACTTCCCCGTTGCACTGAATGGGAGAATCCAGGTTTTTAAATTAGGACTTATAGTTTAGATTGTACAGCTATCTACTCCTAAGCTGACCCTTCCTTCACCAAAATGTAAGTTGATGTGATGCATAAGTCACTGGTGTGTTAATTTGGGTTTGCAGATAAAGTTTGGGGGTTTTTTTTAAATTTTCTGGTGTTTGAAATAATCACATATAATGTAGCTTTATCTTTTTAGCCTTGGCGCAGTAAATGCTCTGTTTACATTAAGGTGGGTTTTTAGATCTTTTAGTGTAAATATTATGGTTTTGGATAAGGATACAAGGCAAAGAATGATAGAGACGTAAAGATTGATAGTGGAAAACTAATCTGGTGTGTTGTTCAGAAAAATGCAGAGATATTTCCTTTATGGAACATGCCCCTTATCACACCAATAATAAAATACAGCCAGTAGGAAGGTAACAGTTCCAACACTCTGGGTCATTCGTTCAGCTTCTGTATATAGGTCCCACTGAATTTGGATAGGTATTTCTGGGCTTTCTCTGGCTAAACACACACGCGGTGCTGTCTCTGGCTGCAGATACCCAAGCAAGAGTTGATGGTTCAGGTTGTGGCTGGTTTGCAGAAACATGTGAAGTGCAACTTGGGTGCTTAGCTGATAGTCAGCACAGGACAGCTGTACTTGGTTCAACCATGTTTCCTCATGGGCTGAGTGAAGTCGTTAGCCCACGCCAAATGCCAGTTAGCATGTGTAGAGGTAGTTGTTCATCTTTTGAGCATCAAACTAGTGATCTGCAATAAGTTGCTTTGTAAGCTTCCCTGTTTTGAACCCTCTTTGTAGAACTTGAGAACTTGTGACCAATATTTGCTTCTTCAAACTTGTAACCAGCTTGAGAAGAGAATCTAGCAAATAGTGTGCTGACTGGGCATTATCTCCTTAGGCTCACTCAGTGAGAAAAGCAAACAGTGTTCCTCACAAAAAGTTCAGCACTTCTCATTTTAGAAAGTACTAGTTCTTCATTTCATCCTCACCTCTCTGAAAGGCTCTTTAGAAACTGAGCCAGGATCCTTTGAGATCTCCCTAGAACTTTATTTTTGAAAGTCTGGTTTCTGCAGATTGCTCTCTTCTTTCCTGTAGCTGATTTGATTATTTTTACCTTGTCCATTTCTTGTCAAATCTGTCTCATGTCCGTCCTTCCTTCTGAATTTTTACTGTGTGATTTTTCTAATTAGTTTTTAATCTAACAATTACTTAAACTTATGTTTTCCTTGCCTTTCTTCTCCGTGATTCAGTACATACACATGTGAGTCTGCTTTGGAGAAATATCTATTTCTTCAAATTTTTGCTAACTTACTATTCCTACAAGGAAGGTGGCCATCCTAGATTTTACTAGGGCATGGTTTTAAGTTGTTCATGTTCATATAGGTCCTGAGTTAAGTTTGTCATCTGATAAACATGGCTATTCTTCCCTTGGCTGCTGGTCAGAGCAGCTTTATTGGGGCAGGCGTGCTGTTCAGTATCGAGCCTTAAACACTGAAGGAATGGGATGCTCTGGGAATCACTTTTTTCATGCAAGTTTCATAGCTAAGGTTGCAACTGGAAGCATAGTCTAGCTGCACTACAAATATTAGAGTAAATGACTGTGCAATATGATACTGTATAAGATGAATACAGTGTCCCTATCCTATCACATATTTAGTGTTTCATGTGACTGATGCCAATGATGGTCAATTATGCATGATGATGAATGACTGATGTACGTGATATAACAATGTTTTCATTGCTTTTATACAGATTTCACTTGCAGTCTTCAAGCTTTATTGCCTTAGAGAAAATGGTTGCCCAGCTTATTTTTAGAGTCAGGTTTATGCCCAGCCAATCCATGAATAAAAATAATCTCTCCCTCAACACAGTTCTGCTCAAGCTCTGTTTTATTTTGCATTTGATGTCTCAGTAAATGGTCTTTGGATTACAAAACAACCCCAAACCCTCACAAAATTTGAAAAAACAACACCAGGAAGTAAAAGAAGAAAGTTTCCAAAGGTGAAACAAGGATGACAAAACTGCCAGCCATACTTTGCTTATAAATCAGGTGGTCTTCATTTTTATGCTCAGTAATCATAATCAGGTTTCTGTGTTTTCTTCATGAATCATCTCGCAGATTTGGATTCCACAGTTAATGAGTAACTCATGCTGTACTTCCATAATGGTGGGTTTAGAGAGGCAGGATGCTGCAAAGGCTGTAATTGCTCAAAAATTACTGATGTGGTGACTTTGTGCCAACAGAGTCCTTGTCATGCTCTCCAGTGGTGGGGCAGTGATAGTGACCATGTGGAATACCCATTCTGCCTGCTGAACTCCAGTACTGATGGGGATGCTGTCCTCTGAAATACTCTACTGTGGAGCACAGCTTCATTGTCAGATTTTGTCAAGCTGATACACCTTACTCTGACCCTATTTAAATTTGTCAGGGCAAATAATGTCTGAGAGTCCTATGAGCAGTGTTTGCAAGCTGCAGGTTTGGACATCGTGATGGAATGTACATGTCCTTCTCTGTGCTCACTGATGATGAAAGACAGGCGTGGTCTACGAAGATGACATCCAACTTTTCATACATCCCAGTTCTAGAAGTGTTCTGAACAAAGGCTGTTTTCTTTGTGGACCACCTCTGTTGTGTGCAGGACTGCACATGCAGTGCATGATCACATAAAATCACAGGTACTTATCTGTGTGCTGCTCCAGCTGGAGCCTCTTAATCCCATCAAATTCCCACTTCTGCACCCTTGCCCTCTAGGAGAATGTAAATCATAACTTTACACTGTTCTTTGTTACACTAGAGCTAGCCATGTGGCCATTTTTGGCCTATCCTGTGATACAGCTTGACTTGGAAATAGTTGGACTTTTTCAATACCCCTCTCTCCCTGCAAGTCTTTGCAGCAGGATAAAGCTAAAGCTACCTAGTTATATATAAATATTGGAGCCCAGATGTCCCACATGAGTCACAAAGAAAATTCTCAGAGGCATTTCACTGAAAATACAGTCTTTACTTTCTTAGACTCCAAGAAATTTCAATCTGTGCAGAACTTAGAGTATTAAAATTCAGCATAGCATAGAATTATGTCATGTCACACATGCTCTCAAAAATAGCATCTTGTTGATGGCATTAAAATAACAGTATTTAATTGTGTATTTTTTCACAGTTTTTCAAGATGCTTGGTGGAATTTTACATATAATAAGAAAGCAAAATCCTTTTTCGCTCTGTGTACTGAAAAGAGATAGACTGCAGCCCAAGGATAGGAGAGGACAAAGCGTTTCATTTTGCCCTCAAAACTTTATCTGCTCTATTTTAATTGGCAGAGGTGTGTCCAGTCTGCATTTCCCTGCCTTTCTTTGAAACCCTCTGGTTAGTAGAAAGCATTTGAGGTTGTAAGTGTTGCCCCTCAGAGTCAGACAGCACTTCAGCCAATATCTGCAATGGCTAAAATTGTCACTTTTTAGTGGGGGATACTGCTACAAGTACAGATTTTTCTCTGGCAAAAGCCAGGTTTTACACCTGGGAGTGTAAACAGTGGGAGTTTGTTCTGACTTTAACTCTTGAAATAGCTCTAGGTCACTGGAGTAGGATCTTTCAAATTTCTGCCATAGAGAGAGAACCAATATGTTCTTTGTTGAATTCCAAGCATGTTGCTCCCAGTGCAGGGCAGAAAAAAGTTTAGACCAAGGCTTGGCACTGGCAGTTGTATGCTAGCAGGAAATCTCCTGGAATAGGGTTTTGGCTGGTGAAATCTGGCAGGCTAAGAGCTTCTTTTGCTGTCTTGGTGTGAAAAGATGATTCGTGCTTGGGAATATGTCCCTGTGTCTTTTACTGCATATGTAGGCACAGAGCAGGTGGCATATAGATTGTACCATATAGAGATCCACACATGCAAATTAGCATGAACTTAAATACAGAGTGACTCAAGATGGAGGTGCCATGTACCACACACTTGGGAAATGGTGTTGCTTCTTGTGGAATTCTGATCTGCATGCTCTTGCTTTCTCTTCCCAAACCGATGTGCAGTTGTCCTTTGACTAGGGAAGCAATTTAAACCATCAGATCTGGTGTATTTGGACAAGATGAACTCATATTAAACAAATATTTGTTTTATGGCCCTTTCCTGGATTTGGAATGTAGGCATACTCTGAGCACCTATTGGTTTGAATAGTGGACAGGTTCTCCTGTTCTCTCATTAATTACCTAATGCTTCACACATCAAAAAGTAAGGCAGTTCTGAAGAGCAGCCTTTTGATCATATGACCTGTGTTGGTTACTTAAGTATGGTGAACTCCATGTTTAGTTTTTGTTTATATATGTGTTTGAGCTTGAATTATGGATACCATTTTGAAATAATTATTTCAGTTTTGGTTCATAGAACAGTATTGGAACATTTACCTGCAGGATGAAACTATGTGTTCCAACCACCAGTGTGCGTTCAGTCCATGGAGTTATTTAGAAATAGTCACCTTCCCACGCGCTATATGTGTACCATGGATATCATATACTCAACACCAGCTGCTTCACACTACAAATCCTGTACTGGGATTTACTGCTTCCTGACACAGCCCTACAGCTCTACTGACAGGAAGAAAGATGGGTGCTCTGACTCAGGGGGGAATATCTCATCCTGGAGATACAGCTTGGTTTGGCTTTGGGATCTAAACTAAAACATCACTCTCCTTCTAGAGGCAAAGGGCTTTATGGTCAGCAGAAGTGATAATCAGACTGGGTCTAAAAATCTGCATTCAATACACAAACCCTAATTTGTGAAACCCATCAGCTAAGGTCAGCATCTTACAGAACTATGCTTTGGCAGCTTAGAATTCTTTTAGTCCCAAAACTGCTTTATGCAAATATGTACTTACATAGTAGTGAAATTAAATTAGCAACATTAATCATAAAAGAGAAGCACTTTTAAGACCTATGGCTTGCAGCACCTCTGATCCTCTTGTTTCAGTGTTTCAGAGAAAAATCTCAGTGTTAAATATTTGGCTGCTTTGAACCTGTAGCTTAAGAGCCTAGCATAGCTTTTTTGTATGCTCAGGTAGATAATAATTTGGTTTCAAGCTTGCACAGCTGTTTTTTGACTGCTTCACAAGTGCATATGATGGCTGAGTTCATGTTTCCATGCACATGCCTGATTTACCAGTGCATCATGCAAGATCATGTGCTTTATATATGTCTGCTGATGTTACTCTTTCTCTCTCTTTATGTACTTTAATGAATATATACTTCTCAAAGGAAAATGGTGACAATAACAGCCCTATGTAGGGCAACTTTTATGCAGCCACAGGAAATCGTAATCCCCAGTGAAGCTGCAAATTTGCACTTGTAGGTCCTTCTTTCTACTGGCATGTTCCTTGTACTCATCAAAAAAAAAGTCAGAGGTGGATTTTCCTTTTGCCACCCTTATTAAGAGCTACTGTGATGAGATCTTGTACTACTTAATTTTTATTTTTATTATTATTCTTTTTAAGCTCTTTTCTTCTAAAATGCTGGGTCTGTGGATGTCCTGTCTCTGAGAGAGTCTTGCCTGTATCAGAGAAGAAAACACCTTTGGACTGGTCACCCCACTGTAGCTTTGCAGCCCCACCCCACAATGACCCCCGTCTGTATTTCATTCCCCAGTGCCTTTGCTCACATGTAAATCAGAGCAGAAGTGCGAAAATGCTTAGATGACATCTGAAGACTTTTTGGCTCACCCATGCATTGCTCATACCTCCAACCATGCCTGTGAACACCGACTGTTAATCCCGGGAGCTGCCGTTGAGTTGTGTGCTCACCCGTGTGAATCCCATACAAATGAATGTGTGTAGCCTGCCAGGACAGGCAGAGCAGGGGAGGAGGAGCTTGCTTGTGCTGCATGCTCCTCTTCTTGCCTTGTTACTGCTCTCATCTTTCTTCTTCTAATCTAATCTTACTTCATCCAGTAGGAAACTCTTGAGCCTTCCTGGATTTTCTCAGTGCTCTGATATTCCTATTTCTACTACTAACGTAGAAACAAAATTCAAATCAATTCAGATCAATTCAAAGCCTGAGCCCTTTTTCTGCTATAGAAAGATTATTCATTACATAACTGTGCATTATTTTTGCTCTTCTGTCGGGTAATGGATTTTTTTGAAAATCATACTACTCGTTGCCACCACTGTGAAGCCCCCTATTCTGTCACCCATTGTCACATTACAATGTATTTATTCCATCTTGTCTCATCCTGTCCTTCAAGTGTTACAAGCCCTGTCCCTTGTTAATGCCACAAAATCTTGATTGCTTTGGAACCTCTGTCTACTACCATAATGAAAATATTCAACAGTAATTTCTTCCTCAGAGGGCAATAGATGTAGCATTACTGGGACTCTTGAGCTGCTTATCAAATAGAAAAATTATCTTAACACCTGTAGCTGTAATGAAGTAAAATACTTGGTGGCTGCTGTGCTAATGTTTCCACAAAGGAGAAAAAACTGAAAAGTGTATCCAAACCCAGTGACAATGTGTAGTATAAATGTTTATATGCAACTTTATGAATTGGTATGGGGAAGTACTATTCTGATGTATAGTTTGATACTGATATTTTTACAGAGAAGTGATTTTTATCAGCATTCTGTTGAGGAAAGAAACCATCAAGCGTGTTTCAGCTGTGGGTTTTAAGATAGGATGATATTTCCCTCTTTCCTCCTCTCTCGTGCTCTTCTACAAGAATTTGATTATTTGATCAGTGCAGGAAAGGTAAATGCTGTCTGCAGTGCTGTTGGATTATTCCCAAGCTAGTTGATTCTGTTAAAGAAATTATTTTAAAATATGGTATGGCTCGTGACCACTGTTGAAATACCTTTTGAAACTAGAGCCCTAACTGCCTTTACTGGCAGACACTGATGATTCCTCAAGTTTGCTCATTGTGTCTGGTCAACGCAGTGCCAGGGGATAGTCTTTGAACAGGTACCTCTTCAGAGTTACTCACCTATTTGCAGACAGCTTTGCATTTGTCTGCAACAGCTCTTAACTTTAATTCTCCCATTGCATTGAGATGCACAATTTAAATACTGTTATACTTTGATTCCTGTTTTCCCTGTCATATTATAGGAGAGTATTTATGATGCTATGGCAATAATATCTTTTATAAGTATCCACTGCGCTGGCTGTATTTCAGTGTTTAATCACTCTACCATGAGCAGTATCCTTGAAATGGTAACAGGATGTGAACATCCTGGCTCATGAAAAACATATGAAACAAGATTATTAAGCAATTAGTCTCCATAAATCATATTTTCTTGGTGTATTGCTATAAGTTTCAAGCCTGTTCCAATGCTTGACAGCCCTTTCCATGGAGAAACTTTTTTTAATATCCAATGTAAATGTCCCCTTAAGGCTATGTCCTCTGGTCCTATGGCTTGTTACCTGGGAGAAGAGACCAACTCCCACCCAGTTACAAAGTCCTTTTGGGTAGCTGCAGAGAGGGATAAGCTCTCCCACAAGCCTCCTTTCCTCCAGACTAAACAGCCTCATCTGTCCCTCACAGAACTTGTGTTCCAGACCCTTCACCAGCTCTGGTGCCCATCCCTGGACATGGTCCAGCACCTCAGTGTCTTTCTTGTAGTGATGGACCCCAAACTGAACACGATACTCAAGGTATGGCCTCACCAGTGCCAAGTACAAGGGGACAATCCCTGCCCTGCTCCTGCTGGCCACACTATTCCTGATACAGGTCAGGATGCCATTGGCCTTTCTGGCCATCTGGGCACACTGCTGGATCATGTTCAGCTGGCTGCCAACCAGCATCCCCAGGTTCTTTTCTGCTGGGCTGCTTTTCAGCCACTCTTCTGCCAGCCTGTAGCACTGCACAGAGTTGTTGTGACTCATGTTGCAGTAATTTCTTCTTCCCCACTTCATCCATTAAATATATGTAGCTGAATTCTTTCTGTGCCTTCCAGAGTTTCTAAGGGAGAAGAGCTCAGAAGTAGACTGAGTTTTACAAGAAATATTGCACCCTCTTTCTGAAATAATCAGTGTTTCATAATTTAAAAGAATGACAAACCTCTTAAACCTTTTGAAAAAATAGACCTAAGTTGAGTATCTTTAATAGGAAACAGTATTAAAATTCCATTATAGTAAGATGGCCAAAGTTCAGCTATCATCAATTATCACAGACCTTCAGTGAATAAGTCCAACCTAAAAGTCTATATCAAAATATCGTTCATTATTAAAGTTAATTGTCATTTAATTATTCACAGAACTGTCATAGATTGATTTGTCTGCTGTCCTGGGCTAGAATTTTACTCAAATTTTAGAAAGATTGTACAAAACATTTCTCTATTTTTATCTGCAGCATATGGAATCTAAAAAGTGTTGGTTTTGTTTCTTTTTCCTTGAAAGCATTTTGGTTTACCTATTAACAGTCTAAATCATAAAAATAAAGAGCACCATTCCTATCTGTGGATTGATTCTGAAGTTTTAATTTGATTTATTGCCTGATATTAAAAGGCAATAAAAATAAATAAAAAATAAAAATAAAAATAAAAGTTAAAGGAAAATTACAGGGCTTTACATTAACTTCTATATTTACTGCTTCTAAAGAATAACATTAAGATAACTTGACAGCATGGTAAATGTAGACTGAGTGGAAGAGTTGATATATATTGGAGATGTTAATCCTGTCCCTCTCCCTTTATTGTTTATTTGGGTGTATATTTATGTCTGAGGCTATACTATCTCTCTTCTTTCAGCGCTCTTGGTATTGGTTGCCAGATGTTGAGAACTGTATTTCTTAAAAGTGATGGCTATTTCTTAGCCATTGCTGATTTAAATCCAGAGAAATATGGATGGCAAGAGACCTGGCCATATGTCCACTGTGTTCCTACATGTCTAAGTCACTCCTCACCAGCACTTGAAAAACTGGTTGAAGTTTGTGTGTGTTCATGGACCACCTCTGTTCACTTTTCTCTTTTTGTGTCCTGTTTTCTAGATCTGTGAATATCCTCATGGCCATTAACTGAGTTTGTTTCAGAGGGTTCCCATCTTTATGGACATGCAGAGATATGTAAGCCTGAGCACTGAAGAGAGCATGATTTTTCATCTCTTGCATGTCTTTCGTGTTTGAAAGTGCTGGCTAGCTTATCTCTCACTGTGAAATGGGTTAATCTTTTAATGAGTAACCTCTTTCTACCAATATTAAAGAAGGGATTGTACAGTGTGATATCTGGATGCATTCATGTAATATTTACTCTGTAGGTAATGTTGTTCAGTCAAACGAGTGCAAGAAAGAGATGCGTGACCACAGCAGTCCCAAGTATGCTTATATTGTATATTCATCTAGCTTCTCCTCAGTTTATAGGCTTCTTGAACTGAAGCTATGTCTGAACACTATTGGATGCTGAATTTTAATCAGTGAGCTTGCCTAAAAAGTTTTTGGACCTATTTTAGAATTTTAACATATGCTGCAATGTGTGTCACTACACTTCTTTTGTCTGGAAAGAAATTACTTTTTCTTTTTTTATCATCGAGCTTCTGTTTGCTAATTTAATTTTATTTGACACTTCATATCTCGTTAGAATTAGGGAATATTATTTTTAGGTGATTTGTAATTGTACAGAAATCTGTATCACTTTTGTATCCTCTCCCATGCTCAAACTGAATAGTTTTGCTTTATAGTCCTCTAATACAAAAGTCTTTTTCCATTAATTTGTTGTCTCCCTCTCTATTTCCTGTCTCAGACTTCTGTGATGAAAGTTAAATACCAGAACTCCATGCAGTATTCAAACTGTGAGCATGTAGCATATATATATATAAATAAATTACCTGCTGAAGATTTAATTGTAATTCTTCCTATTAATCTGTTGTCCTTTGGAAAACAATCAAACTGGGAAAAGTCTGTGGGATGGCTTTGGTTGTGTAGGGGTTTTTTGTAGTTAAGTGGTTTTTTTCTTTTGTTAACTGGTGCATTTGATAATGGATCTACACTACAGTCCTGAAATGGTAGTAGTAAGTTTAGAGTCTATTATTGCTTTTGACAGCCAAAGCAAGTCTTGGTTATGTGCCTTATTTTGGTACTTGAATTTCATTTGTGGTTTAGTGCACAGTTTCTCAGTACTGTGAGAGTTTTCTGTAGCTCTTCTTAGTTTAGATTTTTGGGATTTTATCAGAGTTACTAAAGATGCTTTTCAGTCATATTTTTTTATCACTAAGCACATATTAATCTCTAACTTGATCTTTCCTCCTATTTCAAAGTGGTCATGTTTTTCATAGCTTTTAATCTGGAACCTTGCTGGTTTTGTGACTGCTGTCCTGCTTCCTGATCAAAGGCATTTTGTAAACCCATGAGATCATCTTTTATTTGCATGCTAGCTAATTCCTTCAAAGAGTTTTTAATATTTTTGTCTGTTATCAGTTCTCTTGCTAAATCTGTGTTGGCTCTTCTCCTGTATATCATGGATATTCATTAATCTAATGATGCTATTCTTTACTGTAATTTCCACCACTGGAGATGATTTAAATGATGGATGTCCTGTTCTGTTGTACAAATGGGATATTGCACAATGGTTATGACAATACTTTGGCAATTTCACATAAGAAGTCCTTCAAATCTCTGGGGTGAAAGCCATCTGGCCTTGAAAATTTGTTACCATTTTTTAATCAATCTGTCCTACAGATATTCTACTGACACATTAGTTTAAGATGACATTCTACAAAAAGGAATGAATTGCTGTGGGATCATTCAGACATCTAGGGCAAACAAGTCTTGTAACCGTTTTGCAAGCTTTACAAGTTCTCTTGTAGGTTTCTCGTTCACTTAATTGTATTTGAGGGAAAACAAATATTGCTGCTACATCATTAGTAAATTGTCTACAAATTATTTACTAATAAATCATCTTATTTCCCATTTAAGTTTCCAGAATTACAGTGTATTTTATTTACTTGTGACTTCTGTGACCAGTAGCTGATGTCTTACTGAACAGGCAAACAAGGTGATTAATTTGAGGGGGTTTTTTGGTACTTCTGTAAGGGTTTTTTGTTTGGTTTGGGGGTTAGTTTACTTGTTTGTTTTTTTTTTTTTTTTGTTTGTTTGCTTTTTTTTTTCCCCTTTCCAGATCCTTGTCTTTGATCTTTCCTTTTGTTATGGAGCATGAGCACAAGAATTGGCCCTACTTAGCACTTCTGGACCGATCATCTAGACGTGTGGAGAGGTGTCCCCTCTGCACCCAGCAGTGCAGTGTGAGCTCCACTGGTGTGACTGATCCAGCTTTGCTTGCCTGGGACTTGCATGTTACAGGGCAGCTTTCAAGCATCCTGTACAGTAGAGTGAGCCAGAAAATGTGTGAGCTCCTGCTGGGCTTGTATTCATGTTTGCTTTCACCAGTAGATTTTGAAGTTCTCTCTGATTTTTATGTGTTTGTTCATTCCCTCTGTTCTGTTTTTCTTCTAGCAGAGCGCAGACCTCCTCCCCTGCTTTAGTCTATGGCTCTGTGGTTTTGTTTGGGTTTTGGCTCAAAGTTAGAGGCAAAGGTCCAATTAGTAGATGTACAGTTTTATCTGGTCACTTGGGAAAGTCTTGGTATATGGAGTTTTTGTTTGTGAAAAAACTAAACAAAAACTAATCCTAAATGTGTTTCCTTACAGTGATAACATTTCTCTCCTGATATTTTTCTTTTATGAAAACCTGTCTCTTCTTTTGAGACATGCATCAGCTTTTCAGATGTTATTAGAAGTATGTTTAATTAGAGAAGGGAGGCAGGACCATGTAAAATCAGATGTGCATAAAAACTTGAACATTTCTATCTAATCTGCTATTCACTTTTAACACTTAAAAACCCCCACCCTTTCCATCAAAACCACTGAAGAATCCTATTTGAAAATATAACTTTATGGGCACTCTTTATGGAGTATCTTCTTAGTTGAGGCAGGTTGTTACAACCCTGTTAAAATCCAGAAACTTGCTTCAATTTATGCAAGGTGAGGCTTTGTGCGTGTAAATCCTGAACTGTGGGAAGTGTTTAATTTATTTGTCTGAGCATGGTTTGGGCAGCAAGGGCTTTCTTCTTACTGCTGTCACTGTACTGAGGGCAGCAGGGCTGCAGAGTGCTCTTGTGGAGTTGCTGAGAGCTGCTGCAGGACTGCTGCAGGGAAGTACAGTTGAGGCCAGGTTGGAGCCAGGACATGTGCCTGAGGTGCTTGAGGAATTCAGTTGCCAGCTCTTAGGAAATCTTTGAGCATGCATGAGCTGATCCCTTTTACTCAATGCAGATTTTCAGAGATGAGAAAAGTGTGGTCCAGGCAGCAGAGATGCTGCCTGACTATTTTGGAACCGGTGCCTCCCAAACAGCAGTTCCCAGCTTGGTGCTGCTGTTTGAGAATGGGATCTCTACCCCATTCATGGGATACAGGATGTGTGCCCATTCATGTGAATTTCTTGTCAAAAATCTGTGTCTTGTTGTGTCTGAGGAGTGTCCAGGTAATAACGGCTTGGATATAACAGATTTCACAGTGTATTTCTGTTTATCCCTTATCCTACATGCTCCTCAGCATTTTCTCATCCCTCCTGTTTCTCAGGGTGTTTCTAACCTTCTTCTCCCATCCAATGGGTGGGGATGATGCTCTGGGACTGCAGGGAAAGGAATAAGTGGGGATAGGCTTTGCAGACAGGAGAATACCTCTGGCTGTCAGTGTAACTAAAGGAAGTCGTCCTCAGATGTGTGGAGCACTCCTCTCTCATGCTTTAAATAAAAACGAAAAAATTAATTAAAAATGGTAGAGTTACTCAGCAAAACCACTGCCATCTCATTTGATTGATTTTAGCAGGGATTAAGTAGTGGAACTGCTAAGTCAGAGTTATCTGGAACTCTGTACTGTCATGTTCCATGCATCCTAAAGTAAGTACTCTAGGTAGACTATTTCAGTTGAAGTAGTTCAGGTTGTCAAAGATATAATTGATCACAACCATTCTTAAAACAGATTGTACACTTAATTGAAATTGGTGTTTGCAGCCTCACCTCTGTGCATATGCATATATGTCTGAACACTTCTTTAAAAAAAACAGTATACTCGTACTTCATAACTGCATAACTCTTTATTCTAAAGGCTCAAGTAGCTTTGTAATCCAGGATGGATGATTCTTCAAAGTCTTTGTGAGCTGGATAACTATTCAATTTATTTTGTACCATGTAGAAATGGGCTGTCTTCATCATCTGGCTGAAGATTTCACTGTGGAGGTATATCTTTATTAGTAATGCTGTCATTAGTGAAAGTGCCAAGTTGTTAGTGTTTTGTGGCAGTGTTTGGTGAAGATCATTTCAGCATAGTGGAATTCAAGCAGCTTATTGGCTGGAGAAAGATGCGTGTTTATAGGATTAATCATTTGGAGAATATTTTTGTATCTAATAAAGGGCTTAACTAAGAGATTCGTCAGTCCTTCAAGACATTCAGATGCTCAGATTTCAGTTTGAACTTAGATAATAAAACATGTACCAAAGATAATAGGGAGTATTTAGTAATAAAATGTGAATATATCCTGTATATGGGAATATATCCAGTTGCTATTAAACGCATTATAGAAGTAAAGTTTAGTAGTAGTACATACCATCATGTGAGCCAACTAAAATGTATTTTATGTGTCATGAATTTTTTCACCCTCACAGTTTCTCTAATTCTGTGGGCCATTTTTCTTTAATTTGTCAGGAGAATCTTGGGAAAAAATGAAAATGTACCTTTAGCTGAGGAGATAAATGTGCTATGGTTCTGAACCTGAAACATGACTACAAAAATTGCACCTTTCGTATCTCTATATTTTTCTTCTGTTTCATTCATTAATTTTAGTGACTAAAAGGTCATATTTCACTGGGTTTTATCCCAGTAGGTTATTGAACTGTCATGTAGCAAAAAATAGATTTTATTTTCCTTTATATTTAATTATTGAAGTTGATAGTTAATCCTCAGTTGCAGGACCAATTTATTCCAAGTTTAGTCAGTCAGATTCCATAGTATCAATTATTTTGAATGCTAAAGAACTACATTGGAATTGCTGCAGATATTTTTTTTTTCCTTGATGTAAGTTTGATAGCCCTAGCTGGGCAGAGGAGAAATTAGCTCGTCCTTGAAAACCCACTAGGCTGTGTTTTCCAGCTGCTAATCTGTACTTCTAAGAAGAAATTGTCTTTAAATTAAGGCAATTCAGTCAAAATAATTGAGGTATTCCCACAAGCATCTTCAAGAATAAAAGCTAAGAAGAAGTAGGACTAATTCTTGGGACTTCAGTGGGCCTTGGACCATTCTTATGAAAAAATTCTTAACAAGCTGTTGACATCATAAATAAACTTGTCTTATTTTTGCTTTCATAGGGTTTTCTGGGGGCTGGCAATAAGGGTATGAGTGACATATTCTTAATTAATTTTTAAGATTATATAAATAGTTTCTACTGTCTACTGCTATTTTGACCACAAATGAAGAACTACTATAAATTAAAATGTATACTTGTGTTTTTCATTTATTTTTAATTTAGGCTTTCAAAGCTTTGCTTTATTTTTTTTCTAATTTCCTGCTTTTGGTGACCTGTTTCACTAATCTGCTTACCATTCTGTTTGTTCATGAATATGACTGCCAACTAAATTTACTTTTATGTTTTTTTAAAGTCTTGTGGAAAAAAGCTGTTGTTTGTTCACAATGCCTACAGAGGCTCTTCAGACATGGTTCAAGCAATGTCTTCTATGGAGGAATTTATACATGCAGGTGGATTGAATGAATTGCATTTGGACTACAGAGTTATAACTACAGTGTTTCTCCTTAGTCTGTACGAAGGGGAGGTGGGTAGAACTCACAGGTGCCTGGGTATTTGCTGCCTTAACAGAGATGTGTTACTGTTGTAGCATGAATTATACCTGAGGTTGTTCCTGTCTCTTGGAGTTTGAGTAGTGTCCTGAGATCCTTATTGGCCAACACTTGAAAGTTAGTGTCTCAGCTTCCTGCCCCCTGTTCACCAAATAAAAACTGCTTTTCCCTTCAGGTGTGAGAGGTTCTGAGAAGTGGGAGTGGAGAGGTGTGGGGGGAATCCCATGTTTTCTTTGATCAGAGTTGTTGCTTCTGTTGCCTGACTTGAAACATTCAAAGGCCGTTCTCAAACGGAGAACTGGGAAATGTTTTATCCTTTCCTTATTGGTATATGGATTATAGAAAAAGGGCAGACCATGGATTTGATATTTCTACATTTATTTTGTAAAGGTCATCTCTGTACAAATTTACAGAAAGATCTTACTGATTCCTTCTGTGGTATTCTTTTGCTGGGTAGGGAGCCTCTAACATGGAGAAATTAAGTTGTTGCTTGGTGTAACATTTGTTTGTTGGACTGGAGAAGGGAGAGTTCAGTAACATAATTTCTGAGCATGTATGTAATTAACCAGAATAATCAGATTATTTTGTTTCAAGTAATATGTGCATGTGATAATGTAATTCGTACAACAATACGAAACAGAATAGTTGGTCAATTAATACATTTTTTGCCATAATAAAGCCTGATTCAGATATAAAACTAAAATGTTTAGATATAAGTATCCAAGCAAGAAGTTACTACTTTGATGCGCAGAGATTCTTTGCTATGTCATTGCCTGATGGCTGAATGTTAGAAAAGAGTTTTCAATGGCTGGATTAAGCATTGGGGAGTAATTAGAGACAAAACTTGCTCTCTAATATTCCCATTAACTACAAAATAACTGAAACATGTTTTATTGAATTGCAGGGCTGTAATCTATAGCCCAAAATATTCTTCAGTATTCTCTTTAACTAGCAGAAATCCATTTCACGTCCATGTTTGCCTTTTGGGGCACTACAGTAGTTGCCAATGTAAGTATTTTGGAAGTTGCATTAATCCTATGCTGGCTTTTCTGCTCTTGGAAGGTGACAGCTACTGATTCTCAGAGACTGAGGTGGCCCTGGTACAGCTGCAGCAGGCAGGTACATCATCTCAGAGTTAGCATGGGAACCAGAAAAAATACTAGATTAATTAAATTCATTAATTGAATTCTTCCAACAGCTTGCAGAGAATTGGGTTGGAAAAGATAATTGAGGATTCAGGGTAGGTTTCTGAAATGTACTATAATTTGACAGGTAATTGATAAACTTTGTTTGGCAGCTCTGTTTTAACAAATGAAAGGATATTTTTTCCTCTGGAATGAAGTGATAGCGTGCTCAATTTCCAGTAAAATGGCAGCTATTATCTAAAGCATCTTTACAAGTGTGAAGAAAGTTTGGTAATATAGCAATATAATTTCTATTTTAATACAAAAATTAGATTACTTAGTTATTAAAACCAGGTCTTGAAGATAGTTACCTTATGTATGTAAATGCTCGTCCTGGAACTCCATGCCGAGATTAAATATTCAGATTGGCTTCAGCTGATATACTTAACTTGCTAATTTATGCAGCAGCTGTGCTCCTATAGCAATCAGCAAAAGAACGCTGTAGGAACCTGGCTTTGTTTGGACTATATAAGGGAAATGTCGTGAACCAGATTCATTCCTGCTCTTGAGCTACATATACATATATATATATATGTATATATATATATATATATATACATACTCTGCATTGTGCAGCTGTAGGAATTGTTCCTATTCATGAAGCTTGATATATCTAGACATCTGGGGAGTAGTTCTGATAAAACTCCCTAAGAATGCCAATGCATTGTTTTGTTACAGAAACCAAATGCAGTCTGTAAAGCATGACCTGACTGGCTACAGCCAATGCTGTGGCCAAGGGTGTCATGCAAAATGTACCTGCATGCAAAATGTGATTCAAATGAAAACCTCAGGTAGCTGATTTGTCAGTAAGGAAATGGAGCTGAGAGGAAAGTAAGTGTGGTTTGGCTGGAACCAGAAGGTGACAGGAACAGTGGTTCCTGCAGTGGGAGCTGCAGGATTGATACAGGAAGGGTCTGGTCAGGGGCACCAGGTATTGGGTATTGCTTTGGTATCACTTGGGTATTGCTTCCTGTGGCCTTCCTTGGACAGAGCTCTCTCAGAAGCTACAGCTACAGTCTTTTAACATCAGATAAGTGGAAATTGTGCTGGTTTGTTTCTATTTGTTGTGATCTACCTATTAGTTTAGTCTCCACGTGCTTCCTGTAATTTGCCTTTACTCTTTTTGCATTTCGTTTTTTAGTATGGAGAAGAGGAAGTGAAGAAATCACTAAATGCTTCAGGTAGAGCTGTTGAAACACCATATTTGACACTGTGTCCTGTTATTACAGACTTTCAATAAGGGAGAGCTGCATCTCCTTGTCTAGTTCTGTGAGTGGCTGCTGGGAAATCAACCCAAAAAAGTAAAATGTAACAGATGAATCATGGCATCCCTTTCAGCATTCAGTTCTTTGTTAATCTAAAATTATTCACCACACTTAATCTGAATTTGTATACTGTTTTGACCTTAATGGTATTTTCAGTGAATGAAAATTTATGTGGAAGCATTCTCTCTATATAACTGACATTGGAGATCCTAAAAAAATTAGGATGGTAGATGATTCTGTGAAAATAAATTATCTGGCAAATGCCCCAGATACTTCCAAGTTCTCTACAGGCAGTTTGACAGACTACTTGGTTTTCCCACTGTAATTCCACATTACTGATTTCTGCATAATTCAGCATTAACCTTCTTAATCTGTTCTGATATGTCTTACTGTAATAGCAAGGCAGTAAAAGCAAGACTTGAACCCACAAGCATTTGGTTCCACTTGTCAGGCATCTTGTCTTTTTTTTTTTTAATTTATTTTACTTTAGAAGAAGATAAATTTAAAATGGGGAGGGTTTAAAAATAAATTCCTTCATTAGGGGTAGGACCTGGGGTCTGAGTTTGTTTAGTAGCTGCAGTATTTCAGAGGTAGTGTAATCCTTAGAGTTTTATAAGAAGGTTTGATACACTTTGTTGAATGCATGTAGGTGGTTTGCATCTGCCTCCAGATCCTGTATTTTCATCCAGAAGGCGGATCCTGTGGATAAACCGTGAGGATCCAAGTTTTCTCTCCTCAGGCTGCTTGCTGCTCTGCCTGGAAGTGGCCGCAGTATAGGACATTGATTTTCACTTAGTCTTTTCACAGAGATTCAAGTAAATGTCACCCAGTTAAGATTTAAGGTGATTCCTTTTGGTTTCTGTCATTTTGTAGGTGACTTGTAGGTACAGAGGGAATGGTGTACCTTCTGTTCACATGTGCCCGATGTGATATTTGGCGTGAGTGCTTGGAGGGAGAAAGGATCAATATCTACATATAAAGATCACAAGATAACGGTTTCTTCCATCCTGTTCACAAACCCAAGCTGTAGTTTCTGCCAATCCACAGTAGCTGAACTTGAATTTTAAAGGTTAGTGCAACCCTTAGAGCTATTGTAGATGATGTGGAGCTTTGTTTCCTTGTGGCTTGTTTGTGCCCAGGAACTGCTGGCTAAGCAGGGAGGCACATCTGGAGGAGCCTGGCATCTCCCTGTATTTCCAGTTACAGTACCAGCAGCATCCTGGAGGGTTCCTCTCACCCAATTCTTGTCCCCCCCGCATTCCCCCCACCCTGCCCTTTAAAGGAGTAGTTCTTGGCTCTTAATATTTCTTTAACAGATCAGATTTCATATTTATTACAAATGAAGTATTGTATTCTAAAATCGTTGTGTGATTTTATCCCCTGCTACGAAATCTCTGTTGGAGGCATAAATTTATGGAAACATTTAATTTTTTGATACTATCCTTAGTCTAGATTTATTGTAAATAGTGCTTTCACATTAAGTCTATAAAAGCCTTTGTGCTAGCTTCATTCTTTGTATTAGCTTTTTTTTTTACTTGCCCTGTATATTGAAATAAAGTTTTCAGCAGTGAAATAATGATATTCCACAGAAAAAGGCAGCATTGGTAGAAAAGGGTCTTTGATTAATTTAATGTAAAAAATTTTTAATATTTTTTAAAATAGGTAATTATTAAAATTGAATGTATGAATCATTGTAAAATAAAAGAGCTTGCATCCCCTTAAAGGGTGTAGATACTGCTTTTATTTAGCAGTGAGTGTATTGGCAAAACTTCAAATACACATTGTTAGGATCAGGAGTAGATGGTTGTTGCATGTGTGATAAGCACTGGTATTTGGACTGACATGGAGAGCCCCTTGGAGGCAGCACCTTGGGTGCTCCCTGTGCCCTATCTCTATGCCATGTGATGGGAAGTGTTAAGAGAGTACCAAAGCAGCTCTGGAGTCATGGTTTTGTATTTGCATTTTTGTATATTTGTATATTTTTTACTTGTATTTCTGTATTTCTACATTTCCCTCCCTAGGGAAACCATCAGATCAGGAGCCGTCTTTGTGTTCATGATTTTTTTTCATTCTGGCAAAAACCCTAGATGAGAATAATTTTAAATATATATGGGAATATGCTTAAAACAAAAAACATTGTCGTTGTCATGTTTTAACATTGGGTAAACTGTATTTTACTTAAATCCTATGACTATCAATGCAGACACATGTGGAATTATGGCTGAGAATTTAAAGGCAAGAAGAAAATAAAGAAGTCAGTAATATTAATAGTGATGGTTACCAAAGCAACTATGATTCTTCCACACTGGTACTCTTAGTAGTGCTGCATGCTTCTCAGTGCAGCCAAGTGCTGATGTGTTAATACATACATGCAGTGTAGCTGAGTTACTGAGGAAACCAAAGTTGTGGGGAATTTTAAATTAAAAAGGTGTGCAGGTCTCCTAGCTCAGCAGTCAGACAAAAGCACAGGGTAGGAGAAGTGCAGTCTTTCACATGGCAGAATATGATTATTTTCTTGCTCCTGGTAAAGAAAATAAATTAAAAGATTAGATTAAAACAAATAAATTAAAAACTGCGGGTTTAGAAAATGGGAAATGCTTTAAAGAAAAGGATCTAGCTGGAAGAGTGACGCACTGTTCCCACCAGCACGAAGCTGCCAAAGCATAGCATTGGGAGGCAGAAACGATGTTGCCTGAACTCCCCTGTTCGGCAGAAGAACCATTCCTGACCAGTTTCTCCTCCTATGTGGTGCAGTGAGAGCTCCCCCTCCTGTTTTCTGTCTTACCTGAGCTTTCAGATAGTACCAACCTTCGTTAGCATCTTAAGAGTATTTTTGAAATCTGTGAGGAGCTATGAAGCCTGTGGCCAACACTTCTGCACAGGGAAGAAAGGCCCTTTAGCTGAGGCAGGGAGTGACCCCATGGCACGCTGTGCCTTTGAGTGCTTGGAGCACCAAAACAGGAGTAAGTACAAGACTGACAGTATGAAACAGTTAACAATTTTTGTACAAAAACACAGTCCCTCTGTCCAAGAGGGAAGTTCTTCGTGTTTTATAACCAGAGAGCCTCTGCTTTTTCAGACTTCTTCTATTTTTGAGCTTTCCCCAGTCAACAATCAACCCTGTACAGTAAACGACTGTTTTCTTGATGAGCCCTGCCAACAAGACCAAATGAATAGCTGTAGGAAAGGACATGATATGATGATGGGAAGAAAATCAGGAAGTTTGCAAGACAAGTTAATATGCCTGCTTCCTTGTATCTCAAACCCTTCAGTGGCAGCTTTATTCAAGCAGTTGCATTCCTTTTGCATTAGTCAGAGAGTATGATTGAGTTTTGTTCCAGCTTCATGGTTTTTGTGCCAGATAAAATACCTGATAAAGTGACAGCATTACTGATAGGGTGAGACCTTATCTACTGTAATGCAACTGCACAAGTTGAACTGTCAGAATTGTTTGAGCTTAGATAAGATCAGTTATTTGTGTCACGTAGTCATTGTGGTTTGAGTCCAGACATTAAAGTTGGATTTTCCGTCCTGTCAATTCAAAGTTTGGGAGCTATCACAAGAAAATAGGCAACTTAAACTTGCAGACTGAGCCAGCGTTTTTCACACCTTTTTAACTCAATTTTTTGGTGGGCTGTCAGGTAATCTTCATCTAGTGTGCAGCATATCCTTCACAAAGATGATAGGTTTTATTAAATGTTGAAATTAATTGCTTCCTGCTAATAAACCAGAATTTATATATTCTACCGTTTAGACTCCACCTGTAGAAATATAATTCTGTAGAGAAGTACCAGTTAAACACTCACCCATGCAGTCAATTTCAACTTTGCCTTTTTATCTGGATTTTGGGTTCCTGAGGAGAAATTGGAAAAAGCTGTATCGATGTCGTGGATGCTGCATAAAATCTAAAATGTCCTTTAACTTATTGCTGGTGATAGATATCTGATAAACAGTGTTGGCCTTTCTGACCATGATAAGCAGATTACAATAGTTTGAGAAAGGTTACAAACCTTGTGACTGTGCTCCTAAGGTAGTGATTCATTGTCAGTACATAAGTGAATTTGCTAAAGGATGCTTCATTCGAGTGACATAATCACTGTAATGCTTCTTAAGTCAGCCTGGGGTATCTTCAGAGCTGCTCTTCATGCAAAGTGGATCACCTATTGCCATCCACTTTTAAAAATATTTAAATAACAGTTGTTTGCTGCAGTTGTAACAGGCTTGCCTCCTCTTGATTTATTTTTGGTCATGGCCTTGTTCTGTTTCTTCTTGAGCACAGTAGAATTAATTCCATAAATAACTTGGCACTTCTGTACAGCATATCTAGCAGACAGATTTTTTCTTTTGTTTCCAGTGAATATGTTCTTGTGTGGGTTACCATTGCTGCGTTTTTTGGTGACTTCTGAATGAAGCCACAGTAATCTGATATTAATTTAAATATCAAATTAAGAATGCGTCTGTGGGAGTCAAGTATCCTACCCTAGCTAATTATTCACTAGGGCGTCTGCATTCTATGTTAATGAGGTATAACACACAAAAGACAAAATAGCTGAATATCAAAGCTGCTGTAAGTGAATATGCAAGGGACTTAGAACCAAAAAAGCCCTGTACAGCACTTTCTCAATGTGTAGATAAAAAAGGAGTTATGTAGATGGCCTAAAGCCATAATAAAATATGAATTCACATCCCTAAATGTCAGTGCAATGAGAAAAGACTTCAGCTATCCACAAATCAGTGGATAGCACATACCTATGACAGCATAGACATAAAACTGATAGAGCTATGGAAATGTGGAGGTGGTACTATCAATTTCCAAAGAGGATAGGTCACTTTTCTGAATGTGTATGAAATTTAGACAACCTGGAGGTACTTTAGGGAAACCTGCAACAAAACTGCTCCTAGAATCCTCATTTTCATTTTAGTATTTGGGTTAGCAGTTTTTTTTGGATAACCACCTTAAAAAGGACTGTGCATCTTTCATGTGCCTCGAGTGGAATATTGAAAGCTGCTGTCTGTTTTTCAGGTTGACCTTACTCCTTCATGACCTTCATGTGCGTCTGCCACCTTGCAATCACACTGATCTGATGTGTTAGGTAAGAGCAGCAATTTTCCACTGGCCTTCAGCAAAGTCTGCTTAAAGCAGTGGCTTGGGAGCTATTCTGGCAACCCTCATGTTTCAGTAAAATCTCTGTTTTTTGCAATTTGAGAGCTTTAAATTTTTCAAGATTTAGTTGGGAGGGACAATATGTAGCCTGTTTCTGACAGCATTGACTAAGATGACTGTACTTTTTGTTATGGTGAACTCGAGCAGGCAGTTATTAAGGTATTTTTGTGAAACCACTGGAAAGGATATGGGAGTGTTTATGTTCCCCTGGTGTTTTATTTGGTCTGTAGACCATTATAGGACTGTTTAGTGAGCACAGAGCAATTTCGTTTGTTGCAATGACATTGATTAGATTATGAATCTGTCTGCACAGGATTTCTACAACACAAGCAAAGGCCCCTCCAGAATGCCTGACATCTTATATAAATCTAAAGAAATAATAAAAATAGAAAATGTGTGTTGTGCCCAGAATACACAGACAGTAACAGTTCACCTGGGAAATACCTTCTGACAGATTCACTGATTGGCAAATTGCTGATGGGATTAGGGAATATCAGGGACCAGTGGTGTAGAAAAAGAGGAGTTTCCTTCTTTGAACTTTAAAATGTCTGTCCTTTAGGGCCATTTAATCATAAAGCAGAAGTGTTTGTTTTCTAAACAAATTGTTATAGATAAAGAATGTTTATTTTTCTCACGAAAATTCTCTTTCCTATTATATCAGTAGGTTTTTATAGTAAAGTGTACTAACTTTGATGTATGTGTATATACACGCACAAGTTTACGTTGTGTTATACTGTAAGATAATGAGGCAGTGTAATTTTAGTAGACACTCTGGTATTGTTCATGCTTAAGTAAAACAACTTTAAACAGACCCTAGCCCTGGAAATAAAGACTTTGCTTAGTAGAAACTTAGAGCTCTCCGTGAAGGATAAAGGATATCCCTGGACCAAATATCACCAGTATCCCGTCCTTGCTAACATGTCTTTGAAACATTCTCAGTGTTGTCTGACATCATAGTTAAGCAGCTATAGCAAGACTGACCTCTAGATTAATAGACATATCAAGAATGCTGCAGGAATATAGTTGCTTTGCAAAGTTATATTCTAAGCAGTAATCAGTAGCGTGGGTGCTGGTACTTTGTCAAATTGTACTGTACCTGAAAATTTGCAGAGTATAATAACCCTTTGTAGAATCACATTAGAGGTGCCCCACTTTGGCTTTGACACCTCATATACCTGAATGAATATTTACTCTTGCAATTTACACTTTGAATTCTAATCTCTCTCCCTGGTTGACATGGGCTAGTTGTGAATTTTTGTGATAGTTTCTGCTTATTTCATCATATATTTTTTTCTCGCATCATCCTTTCTTCTGTCTTTCACTGCTTGGTGTTCTCCCATTATTTATCTTTTTTTCTCTCCATTTCTTCTTCATTGGTTCTACATCGCACTATCCTTTCACAGTCTCCAGTGATTTTTAATCCTTTTCTTCCCTTCAACTCCTTCTTAATTGCTTCTTTATTTTTCTTATACCTCATAAAATGTTCATCCTCCTCCTTCCTGTCTTCTCTCTCCTTGTCCAGATGTTCACCTCTTCTCTCTAGATCCAATATCCCCTATCCTCTCTCTGTGAACTTTTTAATTTTTCATTTCTTTACTACAGTTAAAATGTTCAAATATGCTTCCACATGCATCTAAGAGATGAAAAAAAAAAATCAGTTCTCTCGGTGCTAATTATGAACCTTCTTACCAGTTCTTTCTATCCTTCCAGCAGAAGGTGCTTCGTGTGTGCACATAAAGTTGCACTGAGCAACAAGACTGGCTCATAATATTCCTCTGCATATTCTGATTCAAACAGTAAATCAGATACGTATTAAGGATTGGGAGGGTTGAAGAGGGATAATATTAGGCTCTTTTTCTACCTCCTGTTTTGAAATAGCATCTAACCTTTCCAGCCTTCTTTGGTAATATGTTCTTGAATAAATCAAAACAAAGGAAAGACATTTAGAAGGGGGAGTGAGGTTGGATATGTATTACACAAAAAAACAACAAAAAGCCCCTATTCTTTTCTACTGAGACAATACTGGATCTGTGATTAGTTTCAGGGGTGTTTTTTTCTAGCCATGTGAGCTACTGTGAGTGAGCCAGGCTTTCAGATATTCCACATGCACGCAACGCATTTTGCGCAATTTTGACTTTGGGTTGTACTTTGCTATGTACATGCCTTCTTAATGATGGAATTATTGACCTTGAAATTCAGTGAATTTTGAAGGAGACACATTTTTTTATTATTATTCTATTTTAATCTATTTGTGTGGTCTAAACCTCTCTGTTCATTTAGCATTATCTATTGAAATGATCTGAGAATCATATGAGACTCAAGGCTAAGCTGTTGAACCAAAATCTCGGATTTTTATTCTGAACTTTTAGGAACTAATTCTCGTACAATTAGTTGCCCCCAAATGGTAAGCAGATCAGAAGCAAAAATATATTCAAAGGGCTTTAGACATACCAGCAGAAACTTAGAGTAGATACTGATGCACTGATTCAAATGTCAGAGGTCTCAAAAAGCTGCTGCTTGAAGGCTGCTTGAAGCTGGCACGGCATATTGGTTTGCCTTATAGCTGCAGTGATTTTTATTTTGTGAACATATGTTATTGGATTTTGCCCCTAAAACAATTCTTACTGTGAATTTTGATGAGCTCTTCTTCAATAGTTGTGTGTGACATCTGTTAATTAGGACATATTGACAAACCTGTCCTTATAGGCTACAAGATGATGTAGGAGCTTTCACTGCCATACCTGTAGTTTGTCTGTCTATGAGATTTGATAAAACCATCACAGATCCTGGGACTAAGATAAAAATGTAGGGTTGGCAGCACTGGGTAAGGTTTACTAAGTCTGCCTGAAAAATTGTGAACATTCATATGTTTTCTAAAAACACATTTTTTTCCTGTTCCATGGTGGTGCTGAATTACAGGAGCTAGAGGTCATACAGGACAGTGTCTTATGTGCCTCAGCCTGCCTTTCAAGCTGACAGAAAACTGTGTGCTCTGTAAGCATTATGTTGCCTGATGTTGATCATGCTCATTTCCCAGTGCCTCCGAAGGAAGGTGAGGGTCCTCAGCCTCTCTGGAGTGGTAGATTTCTTCCTTTTATCCCAAATATGCCAAATTGTAGCTCTTCAGCCTTGCTGCAGAGCAAGGATTGTAAACTGATGTGTAGGATGGGAGCCATCAGGATTGCTGTCCTGGATCCTCAGCAATCCCATTTGGGTCCTGTTACAGAGCTCTCACACACAGGCTTCAGCTTAGGCAACTCCCAGAATGTACCAGCCCAGGGAGGTGATGCAGCCCATAAGCAGATCTGTCACAGCCTCTGCTATGATTAGTTGATGCTGTGAAGCATGAAATAGCATTTGCTTTCTGTGCTACAGCTATCAGATGGTGTGCCCTTCTTATTGCTCCAGAGGTATGATAAACAACTGTATTTCATGAACTGGCATTTCCAAAGAGGTCTTGCTTGTTGAACCGAAGCCCATTAACACGAAGTTTAACCAGCAATGACATATAAAACTCTAAAGCTAATTAATTCTAATAGTGAAAACCCATCTTAAGAATGATTTTATGTCTGGAGCATTAAAATATTGCATGCTTCAGTTTCATTTTCTGCAACCCTGCTTACCCTAATGGATATAAAATTTTGAGCTTTATTTAAATTGGGATTACTTACAGGTGATCATTAGTTGAAGACAGGTTATATAAGGGTTATAGCTAAAAAAAAGCTCTTCAGTAGGATGGGAAGAACTGAGGGTCTGTTGAAAGTTGAAAGATGCATCTGTAATAAGGAGGAAAAAAAAGAAATCTGTTTGTTGGCTGATTTGAGAGAGAGCATATTTGAGAGGGGTTTTGTCCTTGCCAACAAATTATCGCAATGAGCTTTCTTTTCAAAACCCAAACTCTTGGACAAAATCCTTAGCACTGAGCACACTTTCAAATACTGTTTTTGGGATTCCATCACTGTCGTTTGAATAACACTCAGGACTTGTTTAATTTTGAAAATTTTCTTTTGAATTAAAAGCTACTCTTGCTTTTGCTTAGGGAGTGAGACCATTAAGGGGATTGCAGCAGCAATCAACCTCACCTTTTTCTGGACAATGTACTTACCCCTTGTCAAATAGAGATAGGATATTACAACTTGAGCCTCTGTTACATGCATTGTTCATGCTTGGTTTTGGGGAAAGACTACTCTTGTTTCAGTACAGAAATCCAGTAACAAAATCTGATCATCTATTCACATAGAATAATTTATTTACATAGATTGCCCGCCTTGCAGTTGCTTTGTCTCCTAATTTTCTGTCAGCTTTACCCATGTTTCTCCTAGAGTGAGTCAATTATATAAAAGTTACAGGGAATATTCACCAAATTATGTTTTAATGTTAAAGTAATATACAGCGGAGTAACTTCTGATCTCCTTAAATTCCTGTAGCTTGAATCCTTCCAATTTTTTCTGTTAATATGATATAGGACTTGCTGAAATGATTACATTAATAATGCATAACTATAAAAATTAAAGTGCATCACAGAGAACATACTAATAGGTTTAATTGATTTAAATTTGTAAATGGGTGCCAGCAATCAGAAGCCAGGTGCAAGTCTGACTTCAAATGAAGTGATAGTGATAACAGTGCCAAAATCATTGGCAAGATTAATGGTTCTGGTGTTGAAGGAAAAAACAGTTAAATGTTACGGAGTTACTTAAAATTAAACTTGAAGAAAAATGTGAAGTACATGCACTGGATTTTTGCACTGATGCTTTTTATTGCTGTTACAAGTGTAAACCTCAATTTAGTAGTTTCACACTTTTTTATTTAATTTCTTTTTTTAATTTAGCTTCATATTTTAAGATTTAAAACTAATTGTTGAGTAAGATTAGTTTTATCCTATGTAGATGGTGAAAGTAGTTTTCTAAAGAGCTAATTTAGATTCCAAAGCATCAGAAAAATGGTGAATATTTAGCACCAGTTAAATGCAGGGCTCTGCCTTTTTCTATTGTTAGTCTTTCTGCTTATAGTTGTTCTCTAAAAATGGGGGAAATGGTAAAATCCTTCATCTTAAAGAAAACAAAGCATTTACAAAGCTAGGCTGTCATTGACATGCAAGTATTTTTCTGTTTTATTAACAAGAAACATTTCTATTTCTGATAAATAGAAATGCATTTTACTCTTTAGAGATCTGGGGTCATGTTTTTATCTGTGTGTCTCTAATTTTGCTTCATAATTGTACTTTAAGGTAACTTTACACTTGAAAGTGACTTTGAACTTGCTAACTTGTGTATGTGCTGCTGTTAAAATTTGGTCATGGGGACAGTATTTTAAAATCAAATACTTATGGATCTTCAAGTATAAAGTTTACTGCTTCATAGTAGATTGTTTTAAGAGTTTGCTCCTGTCCAGATTGTACCGTATTCAATATTGTGTATGAAGAGTGGAAACTTGAGGTCTGGAAATAAGGGTGTTGTCAGCTGTTTTCCACTTCAGATACTATGATTCAAATACTGGTTTTGTTGTTTTGGTTTTTTTTCATGCAGACCTCTTCTATAGCTTTTGTATCATATCAATAACATTGAGAAACCTACTCTTTGTTTATGGTAACGCTTGATTAGGAGGCTTTTTTCATGGATTTTTGTTTTCCTTTATATTTTTCTTGTCTGTGCTGTAGCATAGTCCTTCAGAAAGCTTATCTAGAATCTCTGCAGGATGCAGGGTAATACCAAGATCTTAAATGTACAGACCTGAAGATAGAAATGGAGGCTCGTGGAAAATCATGGAGGAAACTGTTATCAGATTTGGATATTGAATCCACATTTTAGCACATAACTGTATACATCAACTGGCTACTATCCATGTCCTTATTTCCTGCAAATTTAAATTTTAGAAAGGAAGTTTTGCAGATTATGGGCAAGATTATTGTGGAATCTCAACAAGACTGTTGAGATTCTTGTGGCTTTTTGTAGAGATCTTTATAATACAGCAACAAATCAGTATGAAGGTCCACCCTGTGAATTTGCCAAGTACCTGACCCAGATGTGCCTTGCTTTGCAGAGATAAAGCAAGAAAAGGAAGAAAAGGAAAGGGGAAAAAGTCAAAATAGAAAAGAGAATCCAGCAAAAGTGAATATTGGAGTAGGCACGTTAAATATATCTTGAAATTTGGTGGTTCATTAATTATCTAAATGATTGGCCTGGCTGCCTGCTTCACTCAGGCTTTGTAAAGCTGCCTGAGAGGCTGGATGCGTGTAAGTGGTGGGGGGGAGTTGCAGAGTGGTAGGAGTGAGAATGGGCTTTTAAAAACTGGCAGTGAATGTCAGAACAATATACTACCTCTAAAGTCCTGTAGTCTTAGATCCTTCACTGCTGCAGGAATAAGTCTCAATTAAAATGTTGTGGGCTATATTGCTATTTAGGTCCTTTGTTTGCTCTCTTGCTTGTGGTGGGGCTGCAGGGAAGGCGGCAGCTGCCCATTTGTCTTGTCCTGCAGGCCCTGTGCCAGCTTCGATGAAGGCTCTGGAAGGAGGATGATGTGTTCCCAAGGGGAGAAATAAATGTGCAGGAGGATGGTAATTCCTGGGAACAGCAAGGAGGAAACACATGGGAAGCAGCTGGGGGTGACTTTCTGTGTGGTGCCTTAGGGTCTCTAGAGAGCCTGGTGGGGGAGGTCGAGGGAAGCAAGGAACCTCAGAGAAAGTGTAAGCATGAGCAGAAGGGTCATTTTGGAAACGGCAGGCTGAGCAGAGGAAGAGAAGGATTTGAAAGTCTGTCTTACTGTTACTCTGTTTTATACACCAGAGAGGAGTTCCCTCGGTTTTAAAAGGCCTTACCTTTTATTCTAATAAAACCCAGCATGGGACTCTCAAAGCCCTTCTTGTCTTCTTGGGGATGCTGAGTGTAAGAAAAGGTGTAGTCTAGGTCATCTGAAAGGTCATGACTCAGTCAGAAACCCATAGGGCAAAAATTCCTTATTTTTGAGACCTGAGTCTCAAAGTTCAAATGACTCCAAAACATTGCAAATGGTGCTGACATAATTATCTATGGGCACCATACATTATTAATGAACAGTTGATTCAAATTCTATTTATTGCTGCATCGTTATTTATCTAAAAACATACTTAAAATTCAGGTCAGGAAGCAACATTTTCTTGATTTTGCCCTAGAATGGATTTTCTGACTTCCTTCTTTCATAACTGAAGCTTGACTAAACAGGAAAAAAATAAAAGGTGCTTGATAGTACATATTAGAAAGTTTTATGTAGTGGGAGATAAGTTGATGTTTGAAAAAATACAACCATTAATTACATTTCAGGTGGTGGTGGTGAGAGACTATAGAGGGTTGATATATTTACCTGCAGATTCCTGTTTTCCTGCCTACAATACACAAGGGAGAGAAATTTGAAAAAAATATTCCACAAACATATTTTTCAAAGACTTTTTTTTTTCTTAGAAGTCTGTCAGATTAATTTCTGATACAGTTGTGGCAGTTGCATTATATATGCTTCACATGTCTCACTTGTCCGTTTTGCCTACTGGTGTTCAAATAAGAATTAGTAACTCAGTCTTTTTTTTTTTAACCAAAATTTTTATTCAAAGGGGGTTGAAAAACATGAGCACTAGTCATGAATTCATTACCATCAGATTATTCTCTTGTGCATTCTGTTTATGGCACTGACAGAACAGAGTAACATTAGTGGCCTTTTTAAGCAGTGCCCTATTATTATTATTGCCTGGTGTATTTAATTGTAATTTTCATAACAGGTTTTATAAGGTGTGGATTAAAGGTAAAAATCTCTGGAGTTGAATTGCCAATAGTCATGCTGAGGGTTTCAATTACACAATAATTTCTCCATTTATTCTGCTTAATTTTAGGAAGCAAAGATCACAGGAATAAATTTTCTTTGTATGAATAAACACTGGGGAAATTGAGGACCCAACTAGTATCATATAAGATGACAGTCAGTTCTATCAATCTAGATATTTGCAGGTCACAGTGATGGCAAATCTGTGCAGTTTTATTAGCAATGATGCTAATAGTCAGAAATTTTAAGGGAGCCTTTGCTGGTTTCTGGGCTGCTTACCGGCATGCAGTAGTTACCAGCATAAAAGGACAGTTTGGTGGGTTTCAATCTCAGGCTGTTGTGTGGTCTGAGGCTTGGAAGGAAGAGCGGACCCTGGGCGTGGGTTGGAAAGGTTTTATTCCAGTGCGGTCCACGTGCTGGAGCAGCTTTTGGGCCTCTGTTCTCTCCTAAGTATCCAGGGCGCAGCCTGGGCAGGAGGGAACTTTGGGCCAATGGGGGGGAAGGAAGGGGGTGACTCAGAACAGGGGTGCTTAACACAACAATGGGAAAGGTGGGTGTTTGAGCACCTGGTCAAATGGGAGAGCATTTCCCTCAGGTCTGTCAGGGTGATTGACAGGGTGCTCCCTCCAGGGTGATACCACATGGAATTGGGAACGGGGTGAGGGGCTCAAAGGAACATACCAATACAAACAAATAAACAAAATACATATACAACTTTGAAAAACCTTAATCATGCACCGCACAGGAGCATTTGAAAATGCTCTCTCTGGGGGTTGTTGCCCCAGTAAAGTCACTGCAGAATCTGTAGGGCTTACCATGAACACAGATCAGTGCTGAGCATTATGGTGAATTTCTTCCTTCTTTTTTTAGCAGTATGGGAAGGAATACAGTAGTGAATGCTACAGATGTGTGGAAACTCCTGCAGCTCCTGTATAAGACTGCATAAGTAATGTCCTTTCAGTGCTCTGTCCAATTTTACTCACTCTTGGTTTAGAAATTAAGATATTTTCTTACTAGAAAAGATGGGGTGGGTTGGTTGTTGATTTTAAATTGTTGACAGCCTCCAAGGAATACCTACAGCATAAGAATAGTGCACAATATTGTTACATTTCAGTATTTTAATCAAAGGTTGTGGGGAATTGCTTCTTTGGGTGTCTAGAAATCCTCCTCTGCTTCTGCTTCACTTGAATGTTAAGCAATCCTGTAGACACTGTACTTGCCACCTGTAATTTCCACAGCCATTAATCACATGAACGTAACATGTAGAGTGCCATGATGTCAGAAGACTCTTCAGATGCCTTCTTCAGATAGTGTTCAGTTTAGTTCCTTGGAACTGGGGGGTGCCACATGGCAGCAGTACCTCTGAGCTTGGAGAATGGAGTGGCCATGGGAGGTTGGTGTGCCCTTGGAGGCCTTTGGAGTGCAACCTGGCAGGACCTGAGCAGTGTGGCCTGACTTTGAATTTAGCTTGGCCTTGTGCAGGGGGTCAGACCAGATGGCCTCCAGAGGTTCTTTCCAGTCTGAGGACTTCTATAATCCTATGACTTGGCCTAGACCATGCTTTCCCCCACTTCTCCCTGCCCTCTGTTCTGCTTTCCTATGTATTTCTTATCCTATTTCCTTGGCTGAGGAAAGTATCCACATCAGAACCACCAGACTGGAACTAGAAGTGTAGCTCTGTTGTCTCAATTAGCTTTGCTGTGAATGCTGTCTCAACATTTTGGACACACATACAGAGAGATTTGTAGCGGCTAATGGAATACAGCTGAATGAAAATACATGATGTTATATAAAGACTGATACTTGGGAACATGGACAAGGATAAATGATAAAAGGCATCCAGTTTTTCAGACGAAAAGCTATAACAGAGATCTGTCAAGACGAGGCCTTAGGGTAGGAAATGAAGAACAGCTTTATTCCTGTGTATAAATAGAATTCAGAGCTCCCAGACACAGTGAAGTAAAAAGGCAAAGATTTGTCACTTGGATGTATAGGAAATGTGGGAGATTTATGTCCCTGCACTAAAAAATTTCATATATATAAGCCAGCCAACCATTTTAGTTTTATCGAATGAGAGGGGAATAATTATTTTTTCTACTTGATGTCCTATAAAGGAATGTGCTTATTCAAACTAGATGCATCTGATAGAAAATGAAAAGCTTTGCCTTTTTTGTCTTTAGAAGAATCTGGTTCCTTCTTTAATGGTGACATTTTAAAGGAAAAGAAAAATTGCAAGTAGTAGCCAAAAAAATCCTGGCAAAATCCAACCCAACCCTCCAAACTGAAAATCTTTTGCGGTACAGAAAGGAGGGAATTGTTATTAATTTTATGTGTTTAAACATAAAAAATTAATAAATCCAGGGAAAAAGAACTGAAATAATTGTAAGTGAAACTTCATTGTAAACTTTCAAGATGAAATTGTTTGGTTTTGAATCACCTACAAATTGGGATGGAGATCTTCATCTTTGTTGAGCATTATTTTGATTTTTCTCTGAATTATTCAAATATTAATTCATTTATACGTAGCTGGGATAGGAAAAGTCTTAAGAGAATTTTATGAAAGATGGACCAGGATTACAGTAACAAAGGTCATGTCTGGACTCTTTAACAAGTACTCTAAAGTAACTGCAGATGAGGCCAGGCCTGGAGTTCAAACAACCGGGTGAGAGCCTGTGAAGGGTATTTTTAAAATCAGACACAGCTGCTTTCCTTTATTTTCGTAAGAGAAATTTTAATAAGACCTTGCCAATCCTTTGGTTTTGCTTGCTAGTCATCGTCATTTGACATCTCACTTCTATATGTTTCTGTTGAAAGGGAAAGGTTGCTGTTGCTAAACTTAAGCATAGGGGTAAATTAGTCACTCTGGAAAGAGAACTCTGTGTTTATGGGTTCTTCTGTTACTGTCAGAGTCTCTACAGTTTCATATTGCTGAAGCACAATTTTCATACTTCTAGGAAGCATTAACTTTTACATAACTGATTTGTTTTTGTGTCTGAGGAATCAGTTCTAGCTGCCTTTCCTAGCAAATTATCTGTGTAGTTCATTATGACGTTTTTGTCATGTAAGAGTTGTAAGAGGGAAAAGTGTTTTTTACCAAGACATTGAACTTTTATCCTTGTGCCTATATTTCCAAATCTGAGTATGTAAAAATAATTATTTTTTCAGGATTTTGTGGATGTGATTCTTTGGTGCATTTGTTTTCTCTTTGAGGTGATGCCATACACTAGGCATACAACCAGAGACTGGATATTGCTGTGCATCATGAGGATATTACATCATATTATAACCATAACTCATCCCTCATGACACAGAGTTCAGATTGTTTCTTTTGTACTACTTGAGTATGAGCCTCACTGTGCAAGTGGAATCGATGAATCAGAATATAAATAGCTCTGAAAGTGTATATAAATGGAAGGCATCGAACTACTTGCTAATAAGTGTGTTTAATATGTAATAGGTATTAAAGTGTCCTTATTGTTAGTTTAGATAGGCTTTAGTGGATGCTGGGCAAAGTCTGTTGCCACCTCATATGTATAAGAAAGACCCAATGAGATTAGTGGGGAATTATGTTAAAAGAATGAACAACTTCAATTTGAAGGAGACATGAAAGACTTCCTGTTACTTCCTGGGAAGCTCTAATGAGAACTCTTTCACTGATCCCCACAGTCTGGGGAAAGGAGAGAAGGAGGAGGAGGAGTGTGTAAATATCTGTGAAGAAGTGATAAAAATCCCTTTCTGAACTCTATAAATAAAACCAGCCATATGTCCAGAAATAATTTTATCAACTTGTTCCAATGTGTTTCCTGGCAAAATGTATCTTAAAAGTGGAAACACTTTCTTATACTTTTAAAAGACGAGTCTCTTAAAATATAAGGAATAGCATTTTTTAATGGCAATGGCACTATTCTAATATATTTCTCAAACTTCAGATTTTCCTTAGTAATATTTTTGAGGAGTTTTAGAAAATATTGGGCTTTCTTATTGTTGTTTCTTAATGTTGTAAAATATGGGATTAACATAGTTACCATTGTACGTAGATGACACCTCGATTGTTATAGGTATAGTTCAGTGTCAGAGCCTACTTTAATATTTTATTTGTATTCTGGATAAAAGGAGAAAATGTATTTATAAAACCTCATATCAATTATATTTTACCTTACTTAGGAGGATTGAGATGTGCAGGTAATATATGACGAACATTTATTAAGTGTCTTTTTCTGTCTTTTACCTCTCTTGAAAAGTCACTTGCTGTCATCTGCATGGCAGCTGTGATCACTGTTATTAGAAGGTATTTCAGCATTCTCACTGTTCAGAATGTTTCCATGAATCTGACAGTTGGTACCCAAATAAAGTCATTTCCGAAAGCAACAGCAGAGAAGAGAACCTGCTGCTGCTAATACTTTTGAAGAGAAGATTTATTTTTAAACTCTGATCAGCCTGCTATTATGTGCATGCTGGTTTTACCTTGTTATTAAAATATCACAATGAGGATCAAATTCAGCTGTGAAGAAGAAGCATGCTATCTGTATGTAATTCTATAGCTTAAAAGTATGGTATGGTAATAGTCACCTGATGAAAAAATCCTCACAGTCTAAGAATTCATTCAGCTGTATAAAGATATGAGCCAGGGCTTAAATATTCATAGCTTTTAGTTTTTAATTTTATTAATAGATAGAATGGAAATGCAAGTATCTGGGTCAATTTTTCAGGCACACGTGAAATGTACTAAATGCAAGTGGTTTGGGAAGGTATCTCACCCCTATACACAGGGCTAAGAGGGATTTGGTTTGCTCTCACGCAGCATGTGGTGGCTGAAGGCAGTTCTAGTTGATGCTGACAGTGACAGCCCCATCAGGGCTTTTGTTGGCACATGAACTGAGATGACTTTCTGTCCCACATATATATTTCTGGAGTATGGAAAAAAGACAGAATAAAATCCATTACTTTATCCTTTCTCTATGCTGTTTTCCTATTCTTTTGTGTTATATAGATTTGTATTTCAGTAAGCTGCCCTGAAACATGTGGAAATTTTTTAGGTCGCCCTTTTATAAGCTAGGAAATGACCATCTCTGTATGAGAGGAGGTAGGAGATAAGGAGGGATGTGAAGCTGTAATTCCCCAATGTTCTTGCAATCTTCAGAGGAATAGCTATGATAATACAATAAGCAAAGCAATGTAATACTTCATCTTCTGTGTCATTGGCTATTGCACTGTCATATTTCCTTTCTTGCCAGCTGCAATGCAAAATTCTGGAAATTTGATTAAGGTACTCCATAGCCTTTTAGCACCTTTTTTAGGAGTAAGGTAAATGTACCAATAATGGCTGAAGCATGGCTGCCCTAGTCTTCAGAAATTGTATTCGTGTGGGGGGAAAGCACTCATCTCTCAGTCAAATAGTCCTTTTCTTTCCCTTGTGGCATTCACATGCCTAAATGTTCTAGTGAACCGGGACAAATGGGAAAGTTATTGTTTTGGTAGAACAGCTTTGATCCAGCTCTCTGTGAAGTCTGTGGAAAGAGTCCAACTGACTTTCCTGGGAAATACAAAGTGGATGAAAAATGCAGTCCATGGGAAGCAAAGCTATTGCGTTTTCCTTTTCAGATTTAACTGAGACATATTAAGCATTTCTGTGCTCCAGTTTTCTTCAGAGAGCAATAACTTTTGTCACCCTTCTTCCCTCTTCTGCCTACAGAAAATCTGGTTTTGCTGCTGTCTTGTTCAATAGGGTTTTTTTAATGCAAGTGTGATGATACAGCATATACCTGCCTTATTTGCAGCATGACTGTGTGCTCTGTTGAGATGAAAAGGCCTCATTCAAGTTGTTAAACTGGAGAAAATGTTAGCATAAAGTGTATTTTCCTATCAATACCTTATTCCAGCTGTTTAAGACTAAGTTGGGAAATGCCAGTTCTAGCTGTTTAAAAACCATCTAACCATTCTTTCCATGGGTTAGCAGAAGTGTAGCTAAGAGATGGGTGTAGATCTGAAGCACTGTCTTAAAATGCAAACTTGTGCTTGTGTGTGACAAAGAGGGACCAAATAAAAGCATTCATTGCCTAGAATATGCCACTTCACACAGCGGATACAAAATCCCATGTTATCTTCCTGAGCAAGGCAGGCCTGAAAGCAGTGTGGACTGCTGACTGAATATTTCTTTCAAATGTGTGGTTGCTTGTGTTGCTTTATGATCTTGAAGGTCTTTTCCAACCTAGTTGATTCTGTGAAAATGAGGAGATGAGGCTTGAGGGTTATGCAGGTTGAATGCCTGCATGTACATGGATTGACCCCTCTTGATCTAGTTTGTCAACAAGCTCTTGAACTGTTCCTACCTGTCATTATCAGAAGAGGCAGGGAGGGAGTACAGAAGTCAGTAGAGTGTAGCTGTCCTTCTTGGCCTTGCATTCTCTTGATGTGACTAGTATGTGCGTGGAGAGAGCAGAGAGGATTAAAGGAAGGGTACCAGGTGTGGTCTTGCTTTACTACTAGTAGGCTAGTACCAGGCAGGTGGCTGGAAAAGTCTCAGCCTTAGAGTAAGAAATGTCTGGCATTGTTAGGAGGTGTATTTGTTAGGCAGACAATAGTATATTTCTGTGAGACCTTCTAGTGCATCAGATTCCCAACCTGCGCCAGCCCAAGAGCAAGAGCACTTATCAGCCCCTGGGCAGCACCCTTGTTGGTGCTCATTATGAACCTGAAACACAGCAGACTTCCCTTGCCAGACATAAAACTAGATGGCTCCACAGGTCATGTGCGTGATCTCATTCATCTGCAAGACTGTGTTATGTGCAGACTTTGAAAGAGCTGGAAGAGGTGAAGATACCACCCTTCCTAACCTTCTCTCATTCCACCCTGCTCCACTACTGTAATTTAATGTGATGTGTTTAACATTGCATTTCACTAAATGGTGTAGTGAGAATTTCTGGGCAACTTTGTAAAGAAGGCAGTGCATGGAAGTTCTTGTTTCCTACACAAGAATGTTTAGTTAGACTTTCCCTTATTTGCTTATTTTTATTTGTAAGGGCTGGGTATTTAGTTTTACTTTAAGGAAAAGTTAAAATCCAGAATGCATAATATTTTCAGGTGTTATCTCATTGAGTTACTAGTAACACTGCTTCATATTTGACTTCCAAACATCTTGGGGATGATGGGGAGTGAGAGAACAGCTGTGAAAAGGTCATTGTTGGCATCATCATCATAATTAACTTGCTTTCTTTTGTTGACTAGCAAATGTTCCTATCACCTGGAGACAGCGGTGTATTGGTAACAAATGATAAACTGATGGAACAAAATGACCTGATAGGGCCTGACAACAGATTTGTTAAACACCTTCCCTGTAAAGATTTGTTTCTGTTTATCTCATGTAATTTCCATGTGTATAGATATAACACAGTGGTGAACTTGGGAAAAGGGAAATTCCTCTAACTTTCTCCTAAAGTGTGTCACTTATATGAAAATATAAGGAAGGACAGCAAAAGCTGTATGGAAAAGACAGTTTTGGAGGAATCAATAGTACACATTTCCTGTGAGTCTCAAAAGGGAGAGAGCCCTTTTGCCTTAACCTTCCTGGGCAGCTTCACCAACTGTATTTCCCTTTTTCTGCTTGGTGGCCTGCTTCTTATAAAGGTTTTGTCAAGGTCTTCGCTAGATTCTCTGAGCAATTTCACAGCAGATTTGGAAGTTCTTCAAGGCTTAGTGAGTGACCCCTGGAGCTAGACTGTACTACAGATTAAAGTACAAAAGCATCTACTTTATAGTATTAAGAAAGGTAAAATCACTTGTTCTCCATTATGCTTCATTTCCTGTTAACCTCGTAATATTTGACAAGTTCTGCTAGTTACTGAAACAGCTGGGTCAGGTGGTTCTGATGTGTGTGAACACTACAGGATACCTGTCCTGGTAAATAAAGCAACTTTCAAAATGTGAAGATATGAGGGCAGCCTAGCTGTGGGTTATAGTGTTTGAGGGCATGGCACCCTGGTTGATGAAAGGCAGAGGCCAGTGTTGCCTACAGTGTGAAAATGCTTGCTGGCTCTTTGTGCAATATTCAAATTTGTCTGCCTTGAGGAGAACTTTGGCCATTTGCTTCAGTCACTTAAGATGAGGTGAAAGAGTATGTTTGGCAGCCAATTAAATAAGGTACCATGAGAGAAGTACAGCTTGAACTGTACAGAAATTATAGTCTCCTAAATTGGGAGCTTCTGTTTTCAAAGGAGTACTGTAAGAGGGCACAGATGTTGGACAAGATAGCCAGATGTAACTGCAGGCTCTGTAAGCTGAGAATGTTTAATGTTTTTAATTAATACCATTTAAAGTTAATTTCATTGTAATGTTACTAACTGTGGTTTTTCTCTTGAGAATAACAGGTATGAGGAGGACTTGATCTTTATTTAAGATCATATAGTGGCAATACAGGAGTCTACTTAAAATGACTGATGTCTTACGTATCACTGAGCATCTAAACTGGCAGGTTTTGGAGGCTTTTTCATTAAACGAGGCTATTTGAATTCAATTATATTCATGTTTTCCTTTATATCATACATATAATTCACCTGTATTTAAGTGGAATATAACCTCTGTTTAAAAAATTAAATAGAAACACATAGAATTTGCATGAAGAAAAGATGTTTGAGGGAAAACTGTAGTTTTTAGATTACCTTACCCAAAGTAAACAGATATTTCATTATGAATTTCAATTTCTTTATTTTCTGAGCTGACTTTTGATTTAAGTAGTGTTTGAACTGAGGTTTTAGGGATTTCCTGCATACAGTACTTCAAATAACTTTCAGAAAGTTAGTTTAACTTCTGAGAAACTGGCCAAAAAATAAAAGCTTATGTTTACTCTTACTATATATATGAAATTGCTCCTACCATGTAACAGAGAGTTTTAATAAGTGATAATGCAGGTGGCTGGGGTTTTTATTATAAATTATTTTAACATTTTTTCTTTTCAGTTTAGAAAGAGCCTAATTTCCCTTTCATTCTACTTCACATGTTTTCAAAAGCATGTAGTAACGTAGTTACAATGTATTTAGGGATCAGGGAGGAAGGAAATTAATAGGATAAACTTCCAACCACTTAGAGCTTGCTTGAACTCCTTCTATTTAAGAAAAGAAATGCAAAGTTCTAAATTGATCTCTTTGCATAATGCCTGTTTATTCTGTAACCACTTAATTCAGGTCTTGAGTAGTTCTTAAACATCAAAAAATATTTGGATAAACATCTTTCAGAGCAGGTTTTAGGACTTTCCCTGAACAGTGAGGTAGGCAGGCTAGATAGTACAGGACAATCTCTAGTTTTGGTGATGAAATCTTTCTAAGAAGTCCCTGTTTGCCTTGTGCCACTCCTGAACAGGAGTTTACCATTTTTTCACTGGCATGGTAGGAGTCCTATAGACACTGGGCAGCCGAACTGTAAAGGAGCTTTACAGAAAAAAGCTGAGTAAAACATAGAGCAAAAGAGAGAGAATATCCCCATTTTTATATACTTGAACAGTTACATGAGTTCTTTGAACAAAGATCACTAGCTTAAGCAAGTGGGATGGAAGTGTTTCCATAATGCTGTATATTGAATTTGATTTAAATGTCACCAAAAGTACCTAGTAAAACTGTCATATGTAGTTGGATAAAATCAGCTGGTTATAATGAGCTGCTATGTTAATTTAAAACATATTCACCATGACAGAGACATGCCATGTAATTGTTGAATCTCCTTTGTATTTCTTATAATTGAATATTTAGTCATAATTTTAAAATGATAATATAATTAGCATAATTTATTTTTTAAAATTCCTATTACTATCCTTAATCACATTATTTCTAACAATACTGCACATTAAAGATAGTCTGATAAGGGTTCACATACTTATATGCCTTGGTACTTGCCCTCTAGACTTCTGATAGTAATCCTTACATTTCTGAGGAGAAAAAATCTATCATTTCAACATTATAGATATTCATGTGGTTTGACAAATTAATCCCATTAACCTCCTTTACCCCATTGGTTTCACTATTCAGAGCTTTTTGCATGGAACTGTAAAAGCATAAAACTAACAGTAAAGTAGGTTTAAATCCTTGCAATCTGTTCTGCTTTCTGGGTGTTTGTATCACTGCAGATGTTCTGAAAGAATGTAATCCAAGTACAGCATATATTGGACTGGTCACTTTTAAAGACTCATCTTTGAAGAAATATCTGTTCAGTGGTATAAACTTCTAGTTGAGTCGGATGTCAAATGTAAAACTGACCCGGGGTCTTTTTACAGCAACGCCTATTTATATCTTGTAAACTGGAAATATTTGTGATCTAAACATGCAGGGAAACACTGACAGTATTCTTGAGGGCACTGAGGCTGTGCTAACTCTGTCACTCACAAAGAGGCTGTCTGTGAAGGAGCTGGAGTGGAGCAGGCACTCTCACAGCAGCTCCTGCCGTGTGGGAGCCTGGCTCTGTGTGCAGCTCTGGCTTGGGCAGGGTCACATCAGGAGTGCTCAGCTTCCCAGGGCCCAGCATGTCCCTGCGTGTGCCCAGCATGTCCCTGGACCCTCCAGCTCATGTAGGCAAAAATGATACCCTGGGAGGTGTTGCTGTGTTTTTTTATTTAAATATTTTTATTTTGCAACACTTGCAAATTGTTGGTAATTTTAACTCGATGCTAGGAATTTGAAGCTCCGCTCCTCTCTATGCTTATACAGCCCAGTAGGAAGGAAGCCTTTTTTTTCTATTTTTCTATTTTACCACTTCAAACAGAGTGAATATTATCTCCCTCAATAGGGAGATAATGAAGTTTAACAGTGTTACACATGTGCATGCATGGCACTGGAACAAATATTTTATTACTTCTTGTTTGTGTATTTTGGTATGCTTTTTGATTATCACTGATTTTCTTTATTACATCATAAAAAGCAACAACTTAAAGTATTCAGCTAAAGTCTGAGTATTAAACACAAATTAAATAGGAGAAGAAAAAAGCTTAAAATATATTTTTAAAACTACAATTAGATAAAACAAGAAAAGAACAAGGTTTATTGGACAGAAAAGGAATTGGTAATCCTATGAACTAGAGAGGCTGAGGTAAAAATTACAAAGGAAGAAGTAATGAGCATAGAAAATCAGTTGTTTAGGTAGGGAAAGGTCCAGGTTGTATGCAGATGTGGCAAATGAGGGATTAGAGAGTAAAATAAGCCAGTTACTGGATCAAATGTTGAGGAATCTGGATCAGTACAAAGGGGTGAAAATCTAGGCTGCTTGGGAAAGGATTAGTATCGAAAAGTGATAATTGCAGTTGAAAAGGAAGACAATAAGGCTTGCACAAGAGGGGGAAAAAAGGATAAAAATGAATCTGAAAAGCAAAGTAGAAAACCCAGGATTTTGTGAAACAGAAGTCTACTATATAGTAGAAGCCTCTCATTTAATCCAGGAAGGGATGATGATAATACAAATGAATAATCAATTTGGTTTCAGTTTTTCTCAAATGGTGTGTGCTTCACAATCTTTCCTGGAGGACAGAGGCAGGGAGGTCACAGTTGTGATGACAGGAAATTGATTTGGAGGACTTATCATTTTCACTTGCTGCCAGGTATGCTCCAAGGGGTAAACTTTCAAAACCACAATTGAAAGATGCATGTACAAAAGCTTGGGGTTTGTTTGGACAAAAATGGATTTGGGATGCATCTCTCTTCCACTGAGTTTCAATCCTTCAATTTGTCAAGAGACCTCCCATTCTTCCCCAGAGTTATGTATTTATTTATTTGGATGTCTGTATTTGGATAGTGGTAGGAAATTTCTATGTAACCAGAGTGAATTTTGTTTTCTTTGAGTAGGAAATTGTGGTGGAAGAATAACTTTGCTTGCTAATAATAGAGTTTGGTGAAATTTTGGCATTTTTCTTCCTGGAATTTAGTGAAGCAGTAATGAACAGAGTTACTCTAACAGTAGCAAAAGTATTTAAATAATTCTCTGATTAGAGGAGTTATCATTTAATGAATTATTCATACGCTATTTTTCACACACAGATTAAAGCGATATGTATTCACATTTTATCTGAAGCAATATTGGAAAATTAAAATAGGACTGAAATTAATAATTTCAACAATTGTAGGCATTGTTCATGATGATTTATACTTTCTACTGTAACAAAGATATGAAAAGGAGTAAGTCAGATATAGTGGATCTGCAATGAATGTCTTTGTTTATGCTGCAGATCTGACCTCTTCCAAGGGAAAGAAACCACTCAGTGCCTTCAGAAATGTTCTACAGCATTTTCACTTTAGTGTCCAAAGTTGATACTGTTGGCTGCATTAATCTGCTTACTTGTGTGTCCTGAGCATAAGGATGAGATAGTCCAAGGTTTCATGTAGCAAAAATTCTCTTCCATTTTGCTTCATGAATAATTTCTTAAATTTATTTTCACTGCCTGAGGACCCAGTTCTTATGACTTCTGCATTTTGTTTAAATTTTCTTGTCAATAAAGTAAACCATGGAAGTGAAATGAACATCTGTGTACATATGCCTTGGTCAGTTCAAAGTTGGATGCGTTTTTCAAAGGGCTGTGCTAATCTGTCATAAGGTCTTGGTTTCAGTCCCAGATCAACTATAATAGCCCACATTTTATGGGCTATTATACACTAAACCAGACTAGGGGACCCAGTCTACCTTTCTCAGCTTTGATTTGTATCGATCTTGGATAATATATATCTGTTCAATGTGAAACAGAAGCAAAAAGGGTAGACTTTAGTTTCAAATTATGTATATAAGTAAAAGAAGGTTGTTTTCATCTTTTACAAGAAGACTGTATTAATCTAACAGTAATTGCTAACATTTTAAATTTTTGGTTACTGTTATTATGGCAGTAAAAGTACTAGCAGCACATCTTGGTGCACTCTGCCACTCCAGATTATAATGCTACTTCATGTGAAGCTAGAAGAAACGATATATGTAATGCTCTTGGTGTTCTTCATGTGACTTCTTCTGCAGTTTAGACTTTTCACCCTGCCATCTGATCAAACCTGACCAATTTTTAAAGATGCCCAAAGAAAAGGGTGCCTAAAATGGTTTTTATTTCCCAGGAGACTACTTCTTATGAGATCACTCTCTTATCTAGGAATTTGGTAAAACCCTGGTGATTTAACAAATGCCTCTAAATCACCTTTCAGTGCCTACCCACATCATATATATTAATGCATCAAATAATGAGCCAGGGAAAGAAAAGCTGCCTGGTGTGGAAAATCATGTTCAACTTTGACATTTTGTCTGAGTGCTAGATTAAAAAAGTATTTTAAGTAACTCTTCAGGATCATTGACATATCACATTTGTAACCAACCTCCTCGCTTTGCAACATAAATCTGCATTTAAAAAAGGTAGTTATTTTCTTGTCTTTTTTCTTCCTAAAGGATCACTTGCTTCAGATTTATTTCTGCTTCCTGAATAGGACATAATAGCTCTTTAACAGTCTAGTTGGATATGCTTATTCAGAAACAAGTATGGTGCTTTCACCTTTTAGAAAGGTGAAAAATGTATTAAGGGTTAATTGAAATGGGAAGGCAGACAAGTTTTGGCCTTATGAAAACTAGATGTGAAACTTCAAGTGTGCATTAAAGAGCACAGCTAATGCTGTTTTCATCAGCAGAGTTGTAAAATTTCCGTAGTCACTTTCACTTTGGACTAATTTTTCTTTGCCAAGGTTCTATAGTGAGTGGAATTGATGTTAGAAGAATTATGCACTAAAAAGTTAGTTTTCCTTGAGCAGTCCTTATCGTTGTATCATCTTCTTATGGAAGCTCCTGCGCTCCCCTGGGTTGGAGATGAGATCCTTCAACTAGCTGCTGCCTTTGCCCATCTTGGCTCCAGAACCAGGAGTGTGCTGCACAGCTCAGCAAGAGATGTGACTGGATGTTTTTTCTCTTCACTGCACAAGATACCTTGCACAGTGTCTTTAGAAATTACCATGACTTCAGTTGTTGAACGTTATATTCAGGCTTGTTTTTCCCCTTGGCATTGTTACGTTTTTTGGCTGTTGCAGCCAACTTATCTATCTCACCAGACAGAGGGCGTAACAAAAATTTCAGAAAAATTCCCAAGGCGTTCACTCTGCATATCGACTGTGATCAGTGAGAAATTATATTATCTGTTTTCTTTATCTCTGTCAGGCAGAATTTTGATTTCTGATGTGGGATAAAGGCAGGTTCCTTAGTGCTTGATTAAATGTCTGTTTTGAGAATTAAAGATAATTGAGAAAAAATGTGAATGGACAGAACAAGTATCACCTGGCTGCAATGATATACACTGAATAAGGTTCAGCTTAATTTGTGGTTTAGTGACTTATTGGATTGCATGCCAGCTTCAAACTTTTAAGCAATGCAGATGTTTTGGAGGCACAAGATTCCATTTCTTAAATTTCATATAAACTAAGAAGATCCATTAGTGGAAAATTTTCTTGAGTGAAAAAATTATGCTTTTTGACCAGTTTCTTTCAAATGCCAGATATTGCTGCTGCATGCTTAATAGTAAAATATTCAGAATTTCTGTGAGAGCTCTTAACAGAGTGTTACAGTGCAGAGCACTTCATCTTGTGCAGTGGAGATAGCAATTGGCCCAGATGACTGTGGTAGCAACCAATTCACCCGTGTAATTTTTATTGTTACTGTTTTCAATTTAAACGTTAATGCAGCCTTGCTATATTTTTAAATATTCTTTTAGATTAATATTGCAGGATAGGTATGGCACATAGGTCTATCACAGCACAGATGCTCACTGTTGAAATCCCACAAAAAGGATTACTTACCTTTATATCCCAAACATTTTAATTAAATGAATAATAATATTTATATGAAAGTTTGAAGCTAAACAGGAAAAAAAAAGGATTCTGCAGTCACTGTTGTTTATCTCTCTGTAGAATGAAATATTAAATTTATTTACATATTGAATATTAAATTTAATTATTTAATGTTAGTGTATTTCACACTCCAAGGGATTTAAAATTTGTTTGGCTTTTCTTCTTCTTCCTAGTCTTCTGGTGTTATTTAAAACAGAACCCCACCACCACCATTTCAACTTAGAACCACAGGTTCATCAAGGTTGTTATATATATTAAATCAGAATTCTGATTGGTATTTTGAAGTAGGAAGTCATGAAGACTTAATCTCAGACCCTCTTTTTTTTTGCCCTGCAAACTACATGGTAATACATTAGTACAATCATTATGCATTTTAGTTGAGAATACAACCTCGCCTTTAAAAAGTACCAAAAGGATTAATGATTTATTGTAACCTATGACTGGAGGGCTAAGGGACAGTAAAAGATTATCTATCCATTCAAAAGATTATTGAAGTTAAATTTCCAACCATATTTCTGTGTTCTGGAAATATCTTGAAATATGTTGTTAGCATACAATAAAGGTCACTGTTCAAGACAAGTTTTTATGAGCAGTTTTTTTTTTTTTTTTTTAGTTGTTAGAATTTAAAGCATTCGCAGTTGTACTTTGGGCCTAAATTCATGCTTAACACTGACAGCTGATGATTCTCCAGCAATATTTGCCTTTGGGGAATTTCAGTGACTACTAACAGGATAGTTCTGATGGTCCCTCCCTTATTTACCTCATTATTAGAGAGTCTCCATTTACTAACTGCATAACTTGCTGAAGAAAATTATAAGAGACCTTTTTTTCCATATTGGGTAACAGAATTTCCTTTCATGATTTACTTTCCTTCTTACTGTAGATAAATCTTCTGAGGGTCTGGATTTGGTTGGCAGATGATTTGTCCAGACTTTAAAGTGTCCTTGCAGAAGTAAGAGCAGGTGAGTTGGCACAGGCCCCAAATCATGAATTTGCCCATCTAGTGCATTTGTTTTAAGCACTGAAGCACACAATTGTCTCCGGGTGAAATACATATCTACAAGAACATCTGTTACTGCACATTTTTCTTTTAATAACAGTTGAAGTTACCGAGATGAAATATATTGGCAGAAATCAATTTTTTGTGTGTGTGGCTTGTAATTCATATTAGAAATCCTCACCTATTTTCAGCCTTTTGGAGATGGAGGTCTAGTGAGTTTTCTTATGTATGATTCATTTTTCCAATTACGTCGCTTTTTTTCCTTTAACTACATGTCAGGCTTCTTAAGATAGCAGTTAAGAAATTTAGGAGAAAAATCCAGCCAAACAAAAATGTGAAATTAACAGGTATTCCTGTCAGCATGTGATTAGCTTGATTTACATAGAATTTCGAATGTTTACGTAGCAAACATTTGGTCCACATATTGTAAACTACACCAGCATGACTAAAACATTTGTCTTCATTTTTGCTTTTGAACAAAATTTGGTCAAAGTGAACAATAGTTATTAGCTACTTTTCATGGCATTTCCAGGCCAAACAACTATCCCTTGAATGTCTGTTACTGTGAAGATTATATTGTTCTCTAGTTCCTCCTAGTAAGGAAATGATAAAGCTGTACTGGCACTGGGTATGCCTCAGTTAGTTTTGTAGCCTGTAGTTGTGTTGAATGCCTAACCACTAGAAAAGTAAGTAAACAAAACTGAAAGCAAGCATTGTTTTATGGTTTTAAAAACCCACGGAAAGAAACCTAACATAAAACAATAGCAAGCCAAAAGAACAGAAAAAGTTAACAAAAGTCACGTAAGAGTAAGATTTGTTCTAGTTTGGACTTAATTTACATGCAGATGCAAACTAATTATCTGAAATGCTTCCATCTTGGGAGATAGGAGTGAATGCTGTTTTCCCCGTATTTCACATTCTTCCCCTCCCACCCCCCCAGTTTTAGTGATTCAGACCAATGATAGGTTCCTCTAAGAAAAATAATTTTCAACTTTTGTAATTTCAGTTATTAATTTAGTGTTCTGCATAATTTCAAAAGCAGGGATTTTCATTTCTGTTATGATTGCCTAACCACCACAGTAAGATGTGACTTTACTGTGATCTCACTAATAGAACAGAAATTGGGAACTGACAGAGTGAGTGTAATTAATTCCTGTTGCTGTTCCTTGGGACTACAGGGAAGCAGGGTGATTACCTACCCCCTCATAGCTCAAAAGAGATGGAAAATCCAATTCCAGTAGGAGAGTCCACTAGGATGCTGCACAATGGGAGGAAAATTGCAGTCAAAGTTGGAAAACAAAATGTGGGGTTTGTAGTTCTGTCAAAGGAATAAGGAGTGTTGGGGAGAAAGGAGAGATGCAATCAGAGCATTTTTGGTGGCTAGGAGGTCTCTGTGGGCTACTGAAGGAAGGAGAGCAGATGATCCCTTACTGCCATTGCACCCATACCTTGCAGAAGGGCTTTCAGGGCAGACATCACCTCTCATTCTCTTCTCTTGTCGGGCGTAGCAGTGATGGCTGTGTTTTGCTGCAGAAGGCCCTCAGGTGGCTGGTGGTGGTGTGGAGTGGAAGAAACAATTATGTCAGTGTTACGTGCAGTGTCCCATTGCTCATCTTCCCCATACTCTGCAGCAGCTGGTGTTAGACATCTCCTCCGCCCCATGCACCTTCAGCATGCAGTTGTTCCTCAAAAGCTGTGTCTCCCAAAGTGATACCAAAGACTAGGGTTTGGCAGGCAGAGAGCAGACGTGGAGCACAAGGTGAAGCAGGCTTGGCAGCTCAGGGCAGGATGGGACCCGGGCCCTGGACATTTCCTTCCCAGCAGGCCTGTGTCCTGCTGGGCCTTGGTATGAGTGTGGCACCTTACACACTTACATTGCCCTCACTAATGCCAGCGGCTGGTGTGTATGTGTGCACAGTTCCTACCCTCAGCGATTTCTGGATTGCTTCAGCAGTCTCACTGCTCAGCTCTGTGGCCTCCTCGGAAGCAGGTGCCGGTCGGACTGCAGTCAGTGCAGGTAGCCCTGCTACATGGAATGGCAGCAGGAACTAATTTCCCCTTTCTCTTTTCTCTTTGTCTCATCTTGTAACTGGACAACAGTTTGAAGTTAAAAACCTGGATTTCATCCAGAGACAAAAAATAGAGATAGAACAGAGATAAAAAAGCTATTGAATGGTCTGGAGTACAAGTCTTAGGAGGAGCGACTGAAGGAGGTGGGGTTGTTTAACCAGGCAAAAAGGAGGCTGAGGAGGGCTCTCTACACTGACCTGGAGAGGCTGTAGCCAGGTAGGGGTCAGTCTTTTCTCCCAGTTGACAAGCAATAGTACAAAATGAAATGGCCTCAAGTCGCAACAGAGGATGTTTATACTGGATGTTAGGATAAATTTCTTTACCCAAAGGCTGGTCAAACATTGGAACAGGCTGTCCAGGGAAGTGGTTGAGCCACCATACCTGGAAGTGTTCAAAAGACATGTAGATGTGGTGCTCAGAGATATGGATTGGCTTGGTAGCGCTGGGTTAATCATTGGTCTCCATGATCTTAGAGGTCTTTGTCAACCCTAATGATTCTATGGTTCCAAAAAGGTTAGCTGCAACCTTTCTAAATACAGGTCATGAATCCACATTGGGGTTTGTTAATCAGCTAGCTTTTGTACCTTATTTATCTTATTTATTCAAACCAAGGGTTGTTTTTTTTTGTTTGTTTGGTTGGTTTTTTCTTTTTTTTTTTTTCCCTGGGTATTTAAAAACTCTTTTTTGGTGTTGATACATAAACCATTATTGCTGTTAGGTGCTGTTGGTCGCAACCAAGTGCTCTTATACCTGCTCTTGTGTGACTGTGAATGCAGGAAAATTTGAGTTATTCTGCCCAATGAAACTTTTTTTTATTATTTAGATTTTCACTGTGCCATTTCTGAACTGTTGCAACTGGCTCAGAATGTGTTCTAATTAGGGAAACTATTTCTGCTCAGTTCACAATGGATCTGTATCTGAAACAGAGAATCCAGTGAAATCTATTCCTCTTGTATGTGAACAGGAACACTATAATGAAAGAAATGAGTTGTTGTTCAGAGGTATGAAGAGAGGAAAAGTAGCTCTTCCTAGTAATGCACTGTGGTTAAAAGAAAACATATTTACTGGCTTACTTTGTTAAAATTACATGAATATGTGAAAAGGGGTTTAAAAATTGGACTTATTTTCTCCTTTTTAGATGCCTCCCATATTACCAAATTGAGAGCTATGTTGTTAGCCTCTAGCTTTAGGAAGAAATTTTTTAAGTGATCTTGTGTACTAAATTTGGGCTTTTCTTAGCTTTGGGTAAAATGCAGTATTTCAGAGTAATTAATCTGTTTGTGTGGAGTTTATTCTGGGGACTATAGCCGTATTTTAAAAAAGAAGCTATGAAGTCATAAGATTTTTATGAAATAGGCCATTGATGGAAAAAGCATAGGATGAAGCAGCATTCACGTAGGCAGTGTTGGGAGTGGATTTTGGCACAGAAGCAGCACCCACACTGACTGTGAAGATCAGTGCATCTTCATTCTGCTGTCTTGGAGCACTGCTTGGTAAGGAGGTATCAGCTGCCAGTAATCAGGTATTGACACTTCTAAAATTCAGAGATTTTTGCTATTGACTGCTTAAAAAGTCTATGGCTTTAGTTCTTGTCTTCCATAAGGAGGAATCATAGCAGAAGTGGTTAAAATGTTCTCCCATGTTCTTTATTCTCTGTCTCTGTTAGCGGTATTAGTAGTAATTTGTTGAATCCAGTCTGACAACAGCAAACTATGGTTGTGAAATAGTCACATAGTAGTCTAGTACTAGAGTCAGTCATACAAGAAGTGACTTGTGAAAGGGTATCAAAACATCTAAATATGCTGTGTTTGTGTTTTGAGGGGTGTACTGGCTTGTGCTGAGGACTGTCATGTGGCAGTGTAGATGGATGGCTGCTATCCTGTTATTTCAGACACAGAACTATAATTAAGCACTTCATTATTGGGCTACTTAATAGGAGGAAAATAAAAAAAAAACAAAGAATTTGAGAGTATTTTTTATGCCACTCATTGCTTTCTTGTGTACAAGCTCTTTTTCAGATTTCAATTTTGCTGGCAGTTTAAATTTTGTCCCCTTGTCTGATCCGTTCTTCCTGTGTCTCTTGGTCTGCTTTGGTTAATATGAAAGCAGTTTTTTCCTGTCTTGAAGTTCTCCTAAAAAGCCTTGGTGGGGTTAAGTCTGTTTTTGCTAAAATCAATCTGTATGATTTACTCAGTTGCTCTATTTTTAGATTTTTTCATGCTCTGTGGGAGATGAAACAAGCAGAACCCTCATTTCTATGCAGAATCATAAATTCTGTACCATTTCTAGTGCATATGTTCCAAGTCAGGCAGAGCAGGGAATTGTACCTTTGCCTGCTACATCCAAGCTGAAAGTTGGGCTCAGCAGGACACAGACATATGCTTTTCTTATTTCCCCCAGCTGCTTTTGGATATCAGTGCTGGATGAATACAACTTGCTTCAGAGTCTGAGAATTCTGGGGACTTGGTTGTCTTCTGGCACTTCCCTCAGAACTGAGTCTACCTTAGAGAGGTGTTTTAGGTTTTTTGGATCCTGTGAGGACTAGAAATTATTGATATGTAGAAGGTCTTGCAAACTTTGACAGGGAAAAATTGAAATGCACTGGAGACTTGAGAAGTAACAGGGCACTGAAATGTGGACAAAGTATTTTGTGTGATTAGATACTTGTAAATTTCTGCAAATCTGGTTCTCCCTGTAAATGAATGTCTTAAGTAGCCCGTGGTGATGAATAGGAGCATGGATAAGATTTCCATGCACAGTGTGGATTTGTCCATGATTTACTGAATACTGCTAAAATTCTCAGAAAGGAGACTTAGCAGTTTATTATGTAGCACTTAGCCCATGGTCTTGACTAGAATCTCGTGGCAATATCACAGAAAAAATATAGAATAATATTCTCTTAACCAGAAAAGCATTGTAGTAGATGCTTTCCAGACCACTGGAGAAAATGTTATCCCAGAATGAAGTAGAGAAATTCTGGAGATTTCTGTAGAAACCATTTCTTGCCAATGCCATTGGGAATTTCAGGCTTACAACTTCTTTGAATCAAGCTGCGTAGATGCAGTTTTAACTTGCATTTATTGGAGATGCTTGCACCCAAGCACCTGTAAAACTATTGAACAGCAAATTATTTTTTCGTTCTTGTTGTAGCAGATAAAATGAATAGCCACTTACAGAGTATCAGTCTTGAACCTGTGAACTATAGGAATAAGTTCTAAAGGCCTAAACAATTAGGAGCTAACATTCATATCTGTGAGACATCCTTCATATCTCAAGTCATTCACAAATTTGAATACTAGCTTAATCTACTCCTGAGTTTGATTTTCTCAGCCAGAGTTATCCTTAAGAAGTTAAATGGTGCATAATTCAGATCCTGAGTTCTAAAATAAAATTGTTCCCAAATATCATATAACTGGTTCTTAAGGAAATTACTGGAAGCTTCTGCCTTGAAAAAGTACACTGTGTAGGTTCATATTTCAAGAACTTTTGAAAATGTTCTACAAGTATCTGATGGCATGAATGAATTCACAACTGCTGGTGTATGTTTTTGTGGTGTCACTAGACCTTGGTTGTGTCCTGGTAAGTCTTCAGTGCTTATTATTATGTCTATCTTGTATCTTTTCCATTATTAATAATGCAGCCTACATAAATAATGATAATTTGAGAGAGAATGCTAGGTTTGGTTTTGCTGGTATTGCAGTGATACAGCTTTTGTTGGCACCTGCCTTCTTCTAGTTAGACAGACTATATTCTTTTGTTTGCTTCTCTTTCATACAGATAATCTAAATAAGAACAAGAGTAATGTTTGCTAGGAGCAAAAGGTAATTCTGTAATTTTTTGAAAAAGTAGAATTAGTTTGGTGCTCCATATGATACTCTGTTTATGGGAAATCTATAAGACATGCTCAAAGAGAATCAGAAATATTTCTGAGATATTTTTATCATATTTTATTTTTCACTGATTATTTCATTTGGAAAATAGCTCTTTAGCAGGTTAAATACAGTTGTTTTCTGACTATGCTGCTTCATGGTCCTGTTTCATTTTGAAATCTGAACTGAAGGGAGAGCTGTATTTTTGTCAGTCTCCCCATGTTAATTCAAGTAACTGTTTAAAGATGCAGTTCCACAGCACAAAAAGCATTGGACTTTCTGGTGGAAAGGCTGAATAAGCAAACCTGAATGTAAAATCACAGTAATAATTGTGATCAGTTTCTGTGCCTGCTAAAATGACAGAGGTTAGATTAGCATTGGGTTCTGCCACAAATTGTGGCTTTGCAACAAGGCTTAGTAATATGTGTGTCTGCCTGGCTGTCTGTCACACTCTTTAATACATGTCAGGCTCTTGCATAATCTTTTCCTTGAATAAATAGGGCACTTGAAAATGTGTCAGAGAGAATAGTCACTCTACACACAGGCAGAATGATCGACTTGGTGATTTATCATCTTCTTTACTTTGCTGTTTCTGTTAGGCTGTGGTTTGCCCTGTGTATACTTAGCTTTACTATCAAAATACATTCTATTGTTGTAATTAATATGCAATTAAAGTTGAATGATTTAATAATATCCTCATACAAAAACTGTTTTCCTTCCCTGCTCCATAAAAGGAAACGTTTGAACTAGATTGCAACTGGTTTTTATTAGGTATAACAGTGCTTTCACTTCCCTTTAGCACATGCTTAGTTTTAAATTTTTGTTTGCAGGTGTCACAATGTTTCATTCCTGTAAAAGGTGTTTTGCTGGCTACAAAGTCTGCTGAAGATTGGTTGCTTAAGGCCCTTTTCACGTTCTTTTTTTTAAGCTTCACTGCAGATCAATTCCTTCAACTGACAGAGTAACAAACCTTCAGCTCCTAATTATAGTTCTATCAACCAAAGGGTTATTTTTGAGAAGAACAGAACGCAAGTGATGGACCCTATTTTGTGCAGGGCCACATCGCACGAAAAATTTTATTTGTGCAATTGTAGTGCTTGTATATTTGTGTATCTACTTACATCTGCATACAGAAACAGATCAGTTGTATTTTCTGTTTTTTAAAAAATACATGGCTCCAGCATGAGTCATATTTTGTGGATGAAGTTAATTTGCATTAGGCTTAATTTTTGTTCGTTTACCTACCATGATCATTGTAATTTCCTGAAAATTACAGTTTAGTCAAGAGGGACTTCAGGATGAATAATAGAGGGGTGAATGAATGCAGCATGCATGTTACTGTTCCAGCCATCTGCTATATGTTTATCCTGGGAGTTTCCACTCTGATTAAATCAGTACTATCAACTTTGTGATCCCATCCAGTCTCTGACTGTGGAAGTGCAGAGAGAAATTCTGCTTTTGCATATATCTGTGCTTTTCAGGGTGAGGTAGCTTTGTCGGGTGTGGAGTGGTAGACCAGTCTGAGCCCCAAGGTTGCCCTGTGTTGCATTATGTCTGTCTTCCAGTGTGGACACTTTCTCTTAAATGAGCTTTTTAAATTTCAGTCAAGATGCATCTTCTTGGAAAGGTTTGATCATCAGCTGCTGTGCCCTTCAGAAAAATAATTTTTTTTATATGATAGAAGAGAAACAGACTTTGAACTCTCTGCTTGTGTCAGGACACACCAGGAAACTGTTCTTTTTCTGCTCCTTGGATGGTGGGACGTAATTAATATCTTGTAGCTTGACAAAGAATGGAATTGCTTATGAATGCCATGTTTGCTGCAGTAGGTACATACATTTTTGCAAGGAATTATTGCTAGGGAGCACTTTGGTTAACGACATTATGTCCACAGATTTTATTTTTTTTTTTTTTTCTCTGTTAGGGGTTTTGCAGAAACTGAATTTTCACATCAAATTTCAGGTGCAAGTTTGGTCTCCTGCCAACAGCTTCCATTCCTTAAGGGGGCAGGAAGAAATTCAACCATAATAGCATTATTCTAAGGGATAAAGTGGAAGTCCCTCAAAACCAAGAAACTTATTAATATATGTAAAAGTATATAGATAGTGAATTTTTCAACTTGGAGTCAAAAAGTATGTAATTGTGTTTGGGATTGTAAGCTCATCTCTAAAGTTAGATGTGTAGCTGCCGTGTACCTAGGAGTTGGTTATTTTCCTGTCACATTCACTGAGAATTGGGCTTTGTAATTTTATTTTTTCTTTAGTCTAGCAAATGTTTAGATGCAACAAGCACAATGAAGCTGACTTCACAAATCACAATAATATAACATTTTGCCACTGATGACTGTTACTGGATTTTCCCATTTTTTGCCATGTAGCATTTTCTAATTTCTTCTTGTCAGGTCTTTTCTTCCAAATTTTTCATATTTTCTTAATCTAGTCAAATGTTTTCTAAGTCACATAATGGAACTCTATTGTAATAGAAAATTATTATCTTGATTTAAATACCTGATTAAGTTATGTTCTTGCTCTTCCACTGTGTCTGATTTTTCACTTCTAGAAGTTTTCATGAATTTATAAATCCACTTTTGACATATTAACACTTCTTTTGCATGTGATGCAGAAGCTGAAAGTAATAACTGTGAGAGCAAATATATATTTTGCAGTAAAATTTAATGTTTTAAATCTTTCAGTTAGAAAAAACACCAAATAATGTATTTTTTTATCTATATGAGAAGGAGATGTGTTTCAACTTCTTAATTTTCACTGTGTCGTTTGCCAGTTGGGGATTGTTTTTCTTTTATTTTCATGACAAAAGCAAGTTCATATGAAGTTATGTAGTTCGCCATATAGTGCAGCACTTACTAGAGCTGTTTGGCATCAGATATTCTGCAGGTGAAGTAACACATCAAGAACTGCTGAGCCATCTTAAGAGTAACTGATTCTCATGATAACTAAATGATTTTTTTTTTTATTGTCCTCTTAAGTGAGAGCACTAGTTTGGGTCAGGGAAAGCTGCATTAGTGTAAGTATAGAGCTAAATACTATTATAAGATTCAGGAACTTTTAACTTATTTCCTAATAAGAAGAATATTCTTTAATCAGCAGAAATACATGCTGAGATATGCATATGTGTGTTCTCTTTAGCCCACTTCCCTGATTTTTGCCTTAAGGGTTCCTAAGAAGTATTCTTCCATTTCATGCAGACTAAACATTTCTTTGCAACAACACCTTTTCTGTGCAAAAAACCTTTTCCTGTCTGCCTCCTTAGCAGCATTTTTTTTTCAAATGTAAATATATAAATTAAAAAAAAAAAATCTAAGGGGAAAACAGATAAAGCCTCAGAAAAATTATTAATGCCAGATATGTCACCATAGCAATGTGAAAGTAGAGAAACCAAGTAGCATATGTAATCTGTCTGGAGAGGAATTGTATTTCTTGCTTTAGCCTAACACCTAAATGGCCTCTTCAAACTCTTGCGAACTGTAGACCAGAAAAGACCCTGGTCTTAGCACAGGTTGTGCTGGTGACAGCAGGAACACCTCATAAGCACTGTGTTCCTCATCAACTTCAGTCTCGTACTCCATTTCACACTGTTCTCAGTGAATTGTCACACTGAATCTCAGTGCACTGTTTTGTTCTGCAGGTGCAGATTAAAAGCTGGTAAATCTGGTGCATGAATGGCAAACCTGTTTAGGTGGTGTGGGAGACTGCACTGCTGCTCCAGGCACTACAGAAGAACTTGGGAGGAGCATCTCTTCTTTGAGACTTCAGCAATGAGGTTATTCTTGTGTATGAGAAGTGTATGAGCACTTCTTTCTCATGCTTATTTGAGAACAGTGAATGTTTTAAAGCAACTGTCATGCAGTGGGGCATTACAGGTATATGAAATGCAAAAGAACATGGAATTTTGTTTGTGCCCTTATTTTCAGCTGATTGTTGGGCCTGTCACTTTTCATGCCCTGTATCCCATATGAACTCTAAAAGGAGTCCTCCCAAAGCACCAATTACCATTTCTCTTTCCTACAGATGCATGTGTAAACATACAGAGACTTTTATTTTTGAATGACAGCAGTCATTTCTGAGAGTAATTGCTGCTTATTGTTCCTTATAAAAGTATAAGAACTCCTTTATATGCTTAATTATATAGAAATATAACATTGAATAGTGTGTTTTTTTCAAATTGTAGCTTGGAGCTGATGTGTCTATTTGGTGGCAAAATACAGTAATAGCTAAGAATGTGTTATTAATAAATCTGAGGATCTGTAAAGACATTCCAGCAAACAAAAAATTTTCTGTTGGGAGTTCTGTTTTCACTTTTGTTGTTGGGTTCTTCCCCAGTAGAGATCACGGGAAAATGTGTTGATTTACCCTGAAATGAGAACAGCTTTGAGTACATAAACACAGTTTTGTGCTTATCTGAAATTAAAAGAAGAGCTAAGCATTATTCTGAGATAGTTCACTGCACAATTAATATGGATTTTAAAGTATTGATACCTTGTAAAAATATAAACAGATATTCTTCTCCATTGGAGCTATCAAGCACCATCCAACCAGTGTGTTATGAGCAGTATATGAATATCCTTTTTAGTAGTCTGTGGGGTAATACCATTGTTTTCAACTTCGTGATGTATTACATGCTTCTTGATTTCTGAGTAAGTGGTCACAGGCTGCTCTGTGCCTGTTAAATGAATATATTCCATGAGAAGACACAACTCTATCCTGGTAACATGACTTCATTGATACCGGTAATTTTCTGAATGTTTGTGGCAATACACAGCTGTCTTTTTCTTCATTTTCTTTGTTATTTTTATTTGATAAACTTCTGATACTCATAGTGTGTTCCTTATAGTTTTTCCCACTGGAACTAGTGAAGAATGGATTGTTATATGATGGTATAAATGTTTGGGATAAAGCATCACATCTGACTTTCCTCCAAAATAATTTTCTGTACTTTTATGATATGTCCACAGTGGAGAGGGGGGCAGAGGAGGAGGGAGGGAAATTGTCCAGATTGAAATGCAAGTCTCTGTGTAGGTTTTTAATTAATTTCCCAAGAGAATGATATTGCAGAAAGGATGGAAGAAAAATGCTGCTAATGGTTGTGGTTGTGACACAGGGGGAATGTAGTGATGAACTTACAACCTGCAAACAAAACAGTGGCCTTTTGTTAGGGATGAGTTACTTTTTTGGAGCTGAATTTTGTGTTCACTGTAATCAAGATCCCAAATGGACAAACCCTCCTCATTCCAGCCTGGGGCTGGGTACTCTATCCAAAGAGCAGATTTACTCCATACTCAGAGCAGCTAGTGGCCAAGCAATAGAGATTTTGCACATCATGAGAAGAGACTCCATGATTCATCAGTGTAGTCATAGGACTGATGCTGGCAGCAGAGAGCAGTCCTCAGATGCCCTCATGGGGAGAATGAAGTGAAGACAGTCTTGGACATGCAGGGTTGTGTCAGGTAAACTGTTGAACTGCTGCCTTTGCTGCCTGTGGTCATGTGGCAGGGTTTGATTTTCTGTTTTTCTGTTTGTTTTGGAGCTTTTACCATTGCAGGAATAAAAGCGTTGAAACTACTTGATTCAGTTTTGCATGCAACTGCACTTAAGGCTATGAGTCATGTGTCAGGACTAAACAATTCCAGTCTTTCAGGCTCTGTGTTGTGCTGCTTAATTTTTCAGCTATATAAGTATTTCAGTCACTTCATGCTAAATGACCCTTCTTCCTGTGACCTTAGAATTTATAATCAAATTAAATTTTCCAGGATAGTTTTGTCAAATTGATCTAGATGTTGGAGTCTTCGGGCTGTTTATCTTCAGCAGGCTCTTTGAGAAAATGCTATTTGTTGTAGTCTCTAATATGAGCTGCTTTGAGAAGAGTAATTAGTAACATTAGAAGTCTCCAAGGAGGAAAAGTATAAATATGCCAAGTCTAAGTTAGCGCATGGGCTTCTGAAGGACAGAAGCTGTGGGGAGAGTATGGAAAGACATGTCAGTGTGAACAGCTCACTGCTCAGAGAATCTGGGAGTACAGGATAGATGTGTATGCTCTTGTGCAGCAGAGATTAGGCTGAGCTTTGAAAGTATTTCTGGTAAGGCTTATCACCAACTGAAAACAGAGTAATTTTACATATTTTCCTAAATAAGGTTTTTGGCAGTATCAAGATAAAAATACCACTCTGATACGAAAATATATGAGGTGCTGGAGGAAATTTTCATCTTTTTCTGTAGATACTTGTTTCTGGAATAATCTTTCTGCTGAGATGGGCTCTAGTCCTCTATTTTCAGACACAAATGAGGATCATAAGCAGCTCTACTAGATGTGTGGTGTTTTTCTGTTTCCTGAAGCATGAGGAGACTGATAAACAGGACATCACTGACTCCAGATGTGCTGTGGCAGTAGCACTGTGTGCTTGGGTGGTGTATAAATCCCATGTCATTGAGTAGTGGCAATAGCAATGTTGTGATATGAAAAGAAATTTGTGTGCTTCAAAATGATCAGTCCAGTTCTAAGATAATACACTGTATGACTTGGTAATAGGCTGGTATAGAGCCTTTCAAGCAGTAATTCAAACTGAAAACTGGTGGGTAAAGATTTTGATATTTTTCTTCTGAGCTTTTCTTGGAAAGGTGACCTGTCCTCAGCTGTGTGCATTGACAAAGGCGAGTAGAGCAATGAGACTTTACATACGTTAGGCCTTTAAAGATACATGTTTATGGGTATTCAGCAAGCATAGCTGCATGATGACAATAAAATGGCTTACAAGAGATTAGATGCCATTAGAGACCTAAAGGATCAAGTCTAGTCTTTTTACTGGAAAAGTAATCTATTCTGTACAGGTGAACAGGCCCTGGTGATGAATTGATGCAGGTATATTGAGCAGAGGACAGAATGGGTAAAACTTCTTTCCCAGGGATGGACTGCAACTCATGAAGTCAGGGTTGAATTGTTTTCTATGCAGCAATAAACAAGGCTGTCAAATCATCCTAATAGTGTATTTCTCACTTTTTCTGAAGAAGCAGTATTTCAGAATGAAAGAAATTATATTTAATAAATACATTCAATTACTTTATCTGTAGCATGTGTCCCTGTATTTGTTATAGAAGCTACTAATAAAAAAAATTACAGTTTTACAGTATCTTTAATTCTCTTAATTTCATATGTTTTGGTGCAGTCACTACTTCACTGTCAGAAGCTGTATTATCTCATCATCCTCTCAGTGTGTTGTGTTTCATTTGGCCAATTAAAGATGCCAACTCTTCTGCCAGTTCTCTTTGCTTTTGTTAGATCTGAAAATTTCATAATCCAGAGAGAGGATGTTATTAATTAACATAGTCTTTTTCAAGGCAACCTATAGAATCTATGCTTAAAGCAAGCCTACCGGTTGTAGATGTATTAATTAAGTTTTTTAAACCTAATTCTGGTAACTCTTGCTTCAATTATAACTCAGACTATTGGTTTTCTGCTAGGAAGATCTGTATAATAACTCAGCAAATGATGGATCAGTTGATTTCTTTGAAACCAAGGGCAGGTATGTTAAAAAGATACTTCTAAAGGCAGTAAAAGAAAGAATGCCCAGTAGTAAAGATCTTGAACTTTTGGGGTTTAGTGTGGGTTTTTTTAGTGGTTTGTTGGGTTTTTTGGTTTTTTTTGTTTGTTAGTTAGTTTGGTTTTTTTATGCTGTGCTTCTAGATGTCTCTGTTCTTGATCATCTATTTCTGCTGGTGCCGTTTGTTTGCTTTCTTTCCTTGTGAAGTTTCTGGTGTACTGAAGTTTTATTTAGCCATTGCAGTCTGCTTTGATGCACTTCCTCTACATTCTATTAGATACTGAAAACATTCTGATCTTAAACAGCTTGTTCTGTCTGTTCTCACTACAGAGTATGCCAAAATAATCCAATGGAAGTATATTTACACTTACACTACCTTATGAAGTCAGAGATGAGTGCTTTTTAAGTTTCATTCTCTCTGTTTTAGTAATTAAAACTGACTCTTTCATTTAAAATGAATATTCTCAGTTACCAATATTCAGTTTACTCATCATTAAGTCATTATAATTCATCTCCTAAAGAATCAAAATACCAAGAGACCCTCTACCTGGCAAGAAATATTATGGATGTAGAGCATTATGTAGCATGGTATAGTGTAGCATTGCATAGTAAGTCGCAAGTCCAATTCTACTCTGCTTTCCAGAGATGAGAGTTCCTTGAGGATTTCTTTATAGCTCTCTCTCATCTCCTGTCATGTCTTGATTTGTAAAGAAATTTCACAGAACAGAACTTCGTGCTAACCTGTGCCTCTACTTTCCCATTCCTCAGATGATAACCAGGCTTCTCTGAATTGCATAGAGTTGAGTGTAAATGAAAACAGTCTTTGAACTGCTTTAATTTTCATTTAAAGGTCTGTTGTGGCCAGTGCACTGAGTGTAAATGTGACTTTTACCCCTTTTTCTCTGCTTGTGCTGGGCTAGGATGGAAGATTTAGCCTCCAATTTAGGAATGGCAAAATTCTGAGCATCTGTTTTGAAGTGACTATAGTTTTGAAAGGGCCAATTTCAGTGTTGTGAACTGGTTAACATGGTTGGGATATTTTCAGCCAATTTTTGAACTTTCAGTCAAACCCCATGGATCACGGGTTGCAAAGTACAATGGTGTTACTAAGTGAATATTGAAACCAGTTAAGCTGTTTCAGCTGTTATGGTGATTAGAAAACATCGGCTAAAGCAAGTCAATGGAAAGGATAAAACAACCGAGTTGAGAAGAAGACACTCAGGGAAGATACTCTCGACAACTCCCTGTAAGGAGGTTGTAACCAGGTCAGTCACCTCTCCCACACAACCAGCAAGTGGACAAGAACACACAGACTTAAGCTGCACCAGTGGAGGTTTAGTGGACATTAGTAAGAAATTCTTCACAAAAGGGGTGATTGGGCATTGGAATGGGCTGCTCAGGGAGGTGGTGGAGTCACCACCCCAGAGGTGTTTAAGGAAAGGCTAGATAGGGCATTCAGTGCCACGGTCTAGTTGACAGTGTGGTGTAAGGTCAGAGGTTGGACTCAATGATCTCAAAGATCTTTTCCAACCTAGTTGATTCTGTGATCAGTTGCCAATTTATGAACCTTTCTGAAAAGCAATTTTATGAGGTTTTAATAATAAGTTTCAGACTGCTTTTTGATCTCCTTTTTCTTACTCATTTTCCCGAAAATATACATTATAAAACCAGTCTGATATTTGATGGCCTGGTTGGAGTGCAGGAGTGCATCAAAAAGATTTTGTCTCTGTGACTGAATTTCAGGAGGTAGGACCAAGTGGAATATGAACCTCATAATTCTGCATCTACAGTTTGCATATTTCATCCTCAAAGGGCAGATTGAATGTCAACAGGCAATATGGAAGAAGGCATAATAAATGTGTTACAGCACTATCAGTGATGACTCTGGAGATTTTGCTGAGGAGAATGGTAATGTCTCTCAGTAATTCCTAACAGACAGGAATGAAGTGTTTTCCTTAAGCAGAAGTATAATGAAATATAGGCATTCTAAAATTTTGTGTAGTTTAAAAAAACCTACAAAAGCAACAAAAACTCTTAACACCTTAGGAGTGTGAGATTTATGAGTTTTGTAATATTGTGTATTAGAAATATAGCACGGTAATGGAAGGAATTTATAGAATAGAAAGAAGTTGTAAATAAAGGTGATGAATAGGCACTGAGTGTGTTGTTTCAAGTGTTTTGTTTTCATGGTTCATGCGAAAACTATAGAGACAGTTTGAGTCATCTAATCCTTCATTTTAGTATTGTAGTATAGTACAGTACAAAGAGGTAAGATTTACCCTGGAAGGTAAAACCATAGAAGCTAAGGTTGATTAGGCCAGGAACAGATTAGCTGGATCACATATTCATGAAATAAATTGCATTTTCTGAAGAGATCTTTAAATGAAACCAAGTGTAAGGGAGTTTTGGGGGGAAAGCTAGGCTGAGATGAAACCAAAGAAGTGGGCACTTGAAGCAAAATAATTATGTGTGTGTGCATATTTGTTCATTTAGCTGCTGATTTCTAGATTTGGAAGCCTGTTTTCAGATTGTGAATTAAGTTTCACTGGGTCATGTTCCTTTTTACTAAAATTTGATTTTGAGGAGATAGAAGGAAGGCAGTATGATATCCAGTTGGTGGACTACTTTATATGCGTGGATTTATTGTTCTTTGACGTGATTGAATGCAGCAGTACTGAGACACCAAAATAATGATGCTGTCTTGATCCAAAACCCACTGAGATAAACAGGGAAGAAAACACAGAATGATGAGTTTTTTGGTCAGGCCAGAAAACAGCCACTTGCAAGCTTGAAACCCAGATGTTTTCCCACTGACCTAGTGCTAATAGATCTGTCCTTACAATATCTCGGCTCCAATTACTGGGGTTGTTGGAGGTATTATTGCTCTATTTCTACTGCTTTTGTTATTATCTTATGTCAGTTGTAGTGTAATCCCCATCCTCATATAGTGTCTAGTAAACCATGATGATCCATGTGGTGTGGGTTAATTGAGGGGAAAGGAAGTCCTGTGAATCAGCGTAAAAGGCATTAACAGATTATAATGTTTTATTGGCTGCTCATAATACAAGCTTTGAAATCTAGAGAAGACTTCCTTCCAGAGGTGGGGGTCTGGGAAGAAGGATCTGCATTTCTTATCAGCTGCCATACCAAGCTACCCTCAGGCTACCTTATTTGCCCTTCTTTCCCCCCACCCTTGCATTTTTTCCCTGTTTTTTTCTTGATTGGATATCTCTTTGTCTTAAGAGCTGGTTAATTTATTTTTGTGCTGTAGTACTATTAATTTTTGCCTTTTGGAATAGTTTGATTGCAATGTGCTTAAAAAAGGGAATGATAATTTGATTTTATTTTGGGTAAGAGCTGTTGCTGTTGGGGAAGGCTAAAGAAAAGACATCCTGTAAAAGAAGTAGGATTCATCAGTTTTAGTGACTGGCATGTATCTTAATAACCCTTTGCTCTAATTGGCATTTTAATTAAAGATGACATTTTAATTGGTTATTTTACCAATTTAGCTTGGTTATTAGCATCAGCTACTTCTTTCATTACAGATAATTTATCTATGCCATCTCAATATCCATACTAGATATTTTAAAATAGTATTTTGCTGTTCTGACAAAACCAAAATCCTTTTTTCTTGCTCCTTCAATGCACTTCCTAGTGCTTGACCTGGAGCCTGCAGTGTTTTCCACTCAAATAAGTGGAATAAATGTATCATAAATAGTGCAGATGAACAAGAAAAAATCTCAATAGCAAATATCTATAAATTAATTATCAATGTTAGTACATTAAATCTTTAAAATGCAAACCAACTGTGTGATTATTACTTATACCTTGCCTGCCAGTTGTTGTCTGGCTACGCATTTTCCAAACATTTAGAAATATAGTCTCATAATTGTTTTCTTCACTATTCTTATTCCATCCTGGTTTTGTGTATGATCTTAATTTCATATTTTGAATTTTACATGAAGGTCAATAGGAAACATACTTTTAAGTCTGAGATATAGTAATAGGATATCCTTCTAGAAAGTAGGAGAGTGCAAAATAATTCACAGGGAACAAAACCCCCATAAGTACTGCACAGAAACTTCAAAAAACACCCAAATGACAAAATAAAGGCAGGATGGGGCAAAGGTATGTGCTTAATAAGGTTTAATAATACTGAGATTTTCATTTGTCTTTGAAAAAAGATCTTTGGGTTGATTAGGAAAGCCAGAAGCTTCAAAGAAGCCCACAGGAGCTCAGCTGGGGTCTTGAATAGGCTTTGAAAATTCAAGCTTAAGAAAATTTACCCTCAGCAGCTTTACATTCTCCATTATTATATTTTGCTTTTCAAGTAGCTGTCATGTTGTTGTCACCACATAGTGCTACAGAGGATAGAAGTGTGGATGAAATGATTGTCTATTCTTTAAATATGCCTTGTGAGAGCTAATTAATATTAAGCACTTGAAAATTGTCTGGCAAAAGGGCACTATATAAATGGAATATATGAGTAAAGGATTTTTATCATGAAAACAGCAAACTCTTTTTAAATACTTGTGCAAGAGAACTAAGGGCTCCTCTGAGGTGCCAGATTGACAATGTTGCCTGATCCTGTACCCAGAGAACATATGCACCCTTGGCAGCAGTATGACAAGTTATCCCACCTACGTGTCTGCCCTGTCCTAGATGGACTACCTCCAGCTTCCTCCTGGCCCTGCTAAAATTGACATTTAGTACCTGCTTTTGTGATCATAGCTCTTTTTTTTTTACTATGGGCGGTTGCCTGCTGTGAACAGGATGAAGACTACCTTCTCCATTTAGTTTTTCATTCTGTGATAATGAAGGACATGGTGTTAAATGGTTTATCTAGCACAACAACAATTTTTATATAAAGGAAAGAGAGCTCACAAAACAAGGTGATGAAATGTGAATCTCATGGTCGTTGTCATTAATTCTTTCACCATTTCATGTGGAGACAGAAAATTGTGTTCTTGTAAGCGCAAATAGCTGCTAAGATGCTTCTTAGCCTGATTGTAGGAGGTGGACCAGAAAGTGATTTGCTTATAAAACATCAGCATTGTTTTGATTATGTTTTATTTTTCAAAATATTATGCAGAGAAATGTTACTATAAGTACTTAATGAAAACAATTTCAGGTCGCAAGTTATAATATGGGTCTCTGCATTTTGACTGTGTTATGCTACTAACATCTGTTGTAAACTGCACAGGTAACTTTGTTACTAGTTCAATTTTTGTAAATCAGTCATGAAAATTGGCTATGATTATTTGTTTCAACTCATTTTATTAAGGGCTAAGAATAAAAAAGAGGTAAGGGAGGGGATGCATGACGTTGTTCTTTTGCTCCTACAAATTAGTAGCAAGTTCAAGGTAAGCAGGTATGTTCATAATACAGAGACCCTACAAACTTAACCAGATTTTAAAAATTGCTTTAAACATGTCTTTTTAAAAAAATATTTTTGAATAACAAATTGTTTTTATGGCTCATCAGAAGAGAGCCTGATAATTGCTCTCAGTGATGTTTTCTGTATGTATGAATTGAGATATATTTAAAGTAGAATGTAATTGTTCCAACTGAAGGTACTGATATGTAGTGGGGGTGTCCAGCACTGCAGTGGAGTGCTAATAAAACTTGCTGATCTCAGAGCAACAGGTTCCTCTAGACTGTAAATAGTAGAGTACAATTTGAACTCACTGAGAAGTTATGTATAGAAATATCTAACTGAGAGAGATAGGGATGGCTTTTTTGTTAATATTTGTTTACAATATAGCTTAGTATATGTTTTATTGCTTACAATCTTACTTATCCATCCGTATCTCAAACTCTTATGGAGCACACAGCTTTTTGCTTACTTCACATACATTGAATGACCAGGTCATGATTTTTTACAATGATTCTTGTACAAAAGATTGTGTTCTGCTTCCTATTATGTAGGAATGTTGTGTGTGTAAATGCTTAGCTGCTGAGTTAGACTGGTTTTCTTTCTGCTTTTGTTTTGGGGAGAGCTTAGTCAAACGCTTCTGTAACCCCAAATGTTTCACAGCTTTCCCTTTTATCTCTCTATTCAAGGGTTCAATATTAGAGAACCACTTTCTATTGGAGGATGTCTGTGCAGAATAGTCTTGCAGCCAATCAATACTGCTCCCAATGTGGCAGGATAAAGCTGTGTGTTCCCTTCCACTCCAGAGGGTTGCCTTCACTGCCTGTTGCAGCTCCCCACTGCCTGCCAAGACCAGACTTAGCTTGTTGATGTAGTGGTATGGGGAACTAGGCAGTGGGCTGCCAGACTAGTAGAAGCAAACAGGCTCAAATTAAACAGAGGTGCTCTCGATTTGTGGTACTGAGAAATATAGAAAGGTCTCTTTGTCTGAACTGTGGTATCTGAGCTAGCTTGGTAGGCTGCATGGTAATGCTTGTCTCTGATGACAGCAGACATCTAAAATGCTGAGGGTTTAACACTCTTACGCAAATGCTTTCCTCTATGTATCGGTTTCTGGTAAGGATGAGCTGTCACCACTCAATATACGTGGAGAACAGAGATAAGGCTGTTCATTATGCTTCCTGAAGAACCATTAAATTTCTATCACCGCAATGTGATCCACTCCTTGGGTAAAGACATCATTTTCTGATCCTTTTCTTCTGTCACAACTTCTACTCATGATGCTGTTTATTTTTTTTTAAAATCTGCAAACAGCAAGAATGTAGAAGTATGTAAGTAGTAATAATTCAGTATTTTCACAGAATCTCTGGGTTGTAAGAGACCTCCAAGATCATCGAGTCCAACCCACCCCTAACACCTCAACTAAACCATGGCACCAAGTGCCACATGCAGTCTGTCTTTAAACACATCCAGGGATGGTGACTCCCCCACCTCCCTTGGTACACCATTCCAGTACTTTATCACCCTTTCTGTAAAAACTTCTTCCTAATATCCAACTTATATTTCCCTTGGCACAGCTTAAGACTGTATCCTCTCATTCTGTCAGTTGCTGCTTGGAGAAAGAGACCAACCCTCAGCTGGCTATAACCACCTTTCAGGGAGTTGTAGAGGGTGATAAGACCTCTGAGTCTCCTTTTCTCCAGGCTAAACAACCCCACCTCCCTCAGTTGTTCCTCACAGGGTTTGTGTTCCAAGCCCCTCACCAGCCTTGTTGCCTCCTCTGGACACACTCAAGCGTCTCAAGGTCCTTCCTAAACTGAGGGCCCAGAACTGGACACAGCACTCGAGGTGTGGCCTCACCAGTGCCCAGTACAGGGGAAGAATGACCTCCCTGCTCCTGCTGGCCACACCATTCCTGATACAGGCCAGGATGCCACTGGCCTTCTTGGCCACCAGGGCACACTGCTGGCTCATGTTCAGCTGCTGTCACCAGAACTCCCAGGTCCCTTTCTGCCTGGGCACTGTCCAGCCACACCGTCCCCAGCCTGTAACATTGCAGGGGGCTGTTGTGGCCAAAATGCAGGACTCGGCACCTGGACTTATTGAACTTCACCCTATTGGACCTTGCCCATCCATCCAACCATTCCAGGTTTCTTTGCAGAGCCCTCCAACCTTCCAGCAGGTTGACACATGCTCCCAGCTTAGTGTTGTCTACAAATTTACTAATGAAAATATCAATACCCTCATCCATGTTGCCAGTAAAAATGTTGAACAGAGCTGGCCCCAGCACAGACCCCTGAGGGACACCACTGGAGACTGGCTGCCAGCTGGATGCAGCACCTTTCACCACCACTCTTGGGTCTGGCCATCCAGCTGGTTCCTAATCCAGCAAAGAGTGCTCCTGTCCAAGCCATGGGCTGCCAGCTTTTCCAGGAGTGTGCTGTGGGAGACAGTGTCAAAGGCCTTGCTGAAGTCCAAGTAGACAACATCTGCAGCCTTTTCTGCATCTGCCAGGCAGGTCACGTGGATACCAGGTTGGTCAAACACGACCTACCCCTCCTAAACCTGTGCTGGCTGGGCCTGATACCCTGGCCATCCTGTACGTGCTGCGTGATGACACTCGATATAAACTGCTCCATTACCTTACCAAGTACTGAGGTCAGGCTAACTGGCCTATAATTACCAGGATCCTCCTTCCCACTCTTTTTGTGAATGGGAGTCACATTGGCCAGCTTCCAGTTATGTGGAACCTCACTAGTAAGCCAGGACTGTTGGTAAATGGAGAGTGGCTTCGCAAGCTCATCTGCCAGCTCCCTCATCACCCTGGGATGGATCCCATCTGGGCCCATGGATTTATGAACATTCAAAACATTTTCATGCAGAATCTCACAGTGACATAATGAAAACTCACACATTCTTACTGTATCACCTTCTCTGTATAAGCATTTATAAAATGAGACATCGTTCATATCACATTGCTATGTATAAATCTGTGGGATTTGGGAAACAGTACTCTATCTTTAAAAGCAAATCAATACTGTGCCAGTATTTCAATGTGGTTGTTAGTATTATCCAGTAATAACTGTAGCAATCTTTTTTTTGGTTGAGGCTGTTTAGGCTGGTTCATCTAAATTATTAAAAGAAGTTTGGTTTAGTTATGAGAAAGTAATTGAAGTACGATATGAACACTAAGATTCTGTATCTATCTGAAATCTGTGTGCATGCTATTTAATAGCAGTCATTGAATTTATGTGTAAATTTACATTGAGTGTGTAAAAAAGTGTGGAGTATTTTTCTGCATAAAAATAATAGTCTGTGTATGTTGGCTATATTTTTGGATGCAGTAATATGTTCAGAATTACCTTTTACTCTGAAATGTTATTGGCTGTCAAAAATTGTCCTATTGGACAGGGACATGTTTTTAGGGTGAAACCTTTTAGTATTTGTACACAAACATATAATGCGATTAATTACAGGAAGTTCTTCAGGTAGATACTGTTTTTGTGGTAGAGTACATAATACATTTTACAAACCATTTCAATCTTCTTTTTGCCAGTCTGAGCATCTGGTGAACAAAATAATTAGATATGAGTTTTTAATTTCAGAAACCAGATTTTCTTAAAAACCCAGCTCCTAAATTTCTCTCTCAGAATTTTTTTCATACCTGATTTCTGATTATGTAAGGCTAATGGTAAATTTGGATTATTATGCATATGAGATTCACATATTAGGCAGCTAAATACTTTTCACAAGTCCATGTATGTTGTGTCACATGAAGCAATTGTGCTCATTGTCATTGTGGATGATCTCTGACCTTTGCATTTCTTTATCGTGAATGATACATATTCTGCGTGTTGATTACCAAGAATGTCTGGGAGACTGACAATATTTAGATGTAAATACAGCAGTGCAAGCAGTGCACATTTGTGCTCTAATTCAGCAGTGTGTTTGTGACATGAATCACATTTTAATAATTGGGAGGGCAAATTACAAGACAGCTGTCTCAGCAGAGAAAATAAGAATTGTTTGCATTGATAATTAGCATTTCTCTTTTCTTTAATTATTGCACGTTTCAAACAGAGTTAATTTTTTGGCACTTTTTGAAGGGCTTGGAAGATGTGTTTGTTTTAAAAGAGGAATAGAACCTCTGGTAGCTCACCTTGCCTAAGTTGTAGATCAGTGTTACCATCAGTTTTAACTGTTAAACTGTTCTTATCTCAACATAAAAGTTTTACTTCAGTTTTCCACCCCATTCCATCAGAGTGGGAGAGAGGGAGGGAGAGAGGTTGAGCAAACAGTTGTACCATGCTCAATTTTCAGCCGGTCTTAAAATCACAACATAGATCCTGTAGTTAACTTGGATGAAGGTGGATTAACAACCAGAAATTCACTGTTACAATTTAGCTTTTAGGGGCTGAGAAAATTTTGCAGTACTATACGATATTAAAAATTGCATAAATAAGAGAAATAAAATCTGAAGTGCTACAGAAAATGTAATCCATGCAGTAAAGAGTAGGAGATATTACAAATGGTATTATAAAACATGTTGCAAACCAAGCCTTTGATTTAAATTTCTTTAATCTCATTCGTTAAAAAGAATCACGGAATCTCTAAATATAAGCACAGGATATGGGTGAGGAGGGAGCTTGTAGCTAGGTCAGGGATCCATGTTACTCAGATCTAAGGAATGGTATTTACACAGGTAGAAATCATAAGATTGTCCCAGTTATTGTTATTTTTTCAGGGCAAGTAACTTGTATTATGTGATAAGGAGATCATCAGTGTTATATTACAGAAATAGGCCAAGCTATGTCTGCTAAGAAAAGACTGTCAAAAAAATGTTCTGCATATTAAGAGGCAAAAAAGCTCTCAAATCTGTTTCAAAGGTTTAAAAGAAAATAGTGAAGGGCCTACTTTTTGTCTTCATGAGTGTCCTACTTTTGACCAAGACAGAGTTAATTTTTTGCAGTAGCTGAGGAGCTATGCATAGGAGGTTTTTCTGTTTTAACTCACAGTCATTGCTTGGGGTTGGGAGAAGGGTCTCTTGCTTTTGAGAAAGACGTTCCTTCCAGTGGGAAAAATTGTGGTGGGGAAGAGCTGATTGGTATTTGATTACGGTCTACTGTTGCAGGCTTTCTTGGTAAATCCTTTCCTTGTCTTACACCTTTTCCTATTAATACTGTTGCTATTACTGTTCATTTTCTTATCTCTTTGCTCTTTCTAGTAGATGGTTCTTATATCAACGCATGATCTATACCTTTTTTGCTCCCACTTGCAGAGGGAGAGGGAAGTGAGTGCGGAGTGGTTTTAACAGGACTAACTTGGAGAGTATCGTTCCTAAACCACAACAACAAAGTTTATTGTTGACTTCAGTAGCTATAGAATACATTTTCTTTAACATAAACAATGAAAAACTGAACAAAGTTTGAAATACTTGAGGTGTATTTATGCCTTTCATACTTAAAAGGAATCAGTAAGTTTTTGTGAGGCTACTGAAAAACTGTATGCCAAGTCAACACTAAACTTTTAAGAAAGAGTTATAGCTCTTAGTGAAGCAATTGTTGTAGGGAAGTTTTTGTGAAAGGAGCAGATTCATTTCCCCTAGAGCAGCTCAGTTATTGTGGCAGACAGAATTTTCACCTGTGACAAACCAGAAAAATCTGTTGTTACTGCACATCCACTTTGAATGAAGAGACAGCTGGTAGATTACTCGTGGGGGATTACTCCAGTAGGACTTGATCAGATGTGTTGTCGTGTTGAGACTGTGTTTGGTTTTTGGATTTTGGTTGGTGGAGGTTTTTTTGTGTTTTTGTTTGTTTGTTGTTGATTGTGGTTTTTAGGTTTTGTTTGGTTGGTTGGTTGGTTGGTTTCTTTTTGTTTTTTTTTTTTTGGTGGCTTCCTAACATTTGTTTGAATCTATGAGCCTCCCATATTCCATCCCTTAAGATGTGTGGGAAAGATTTCTCTCATCTGATTTCAAACATAGAGCAAAAGTCTGTGCATTCCAAAGCCACTTAAGTCATGATTCCTCTAGGTCATGATTCATCTCAGCTAGTTTGGATGAGAAGAATTCCATTCTAAAAATGCATATTTTCTCAAACTACACAGAGACTGTGATTTTAGACCTATGCAACAATGTTTGTTCCAATGAATCCCACTCAAGATTGTCTCACAGACACTGTGATTTGGTAATTTGGTGTACCTACTGATGCAAATCTCTTTACAAGTGGAGTGTGACATTGTTCTTTGAGTACATTATTATCTTGAGACATAATTTAGGCATTCATGAGTGAACCATGTGCTCTAGGTAGACACAAAGACCTTATACATCCCATAACAATTATTTCCTACATGTTTTCTCAAACCCTTTTAGTTTTACATTTTCAGTAAAGCTTATGACTGTCTACGTATTCCTGTATTTCCAGTCCATGTTATTGTTACTTAAAGCTCTTTTAACGTAACCTGGGAATGGATTTCCATCTTTGAGATTCTTGAGAGCAACTGATGTAGTGCTTCAACATCTTAAAATGTAGTTCTATATGTGCTGCCCTCAAGGTGTATTCGAGTTTCACTTCAATGGACTGAGACCTAAGATAAGTCAAAAATCAAAGTTGCTTAGATACTTGTATTAATAAAAGAAGATTTTTAATGTGTTTCAAATTGTGGAACACATTAAAAATAAAAATACATGG